>JAPKLW010000429.1:376050-473428 GCA_026898455.1 Plectranthus barbatus
TATATATATATATATATATATATACACATAATTTACCAAAAGGTGTAATAACTAATAAATCTAAAAGCATTATTAAAAAAATCATCTACGGCATATTATGAAATTTTTCCCTCGCTTGATGTGCAGTTGTGAAAATTCTTTGCCTGTGATCAAGAGATTATGAATTCAAAATTCCCCAATAATATCTAATTGTCACAATATAACAGAATAGGATGACGAAGATGAAGACCCATATTTGCGAGCAACAAATGTAACCAAACAATATCACAACTAGTAGAGGGCATGGAACGATCAACTTCTATGGAAGATTTGGAGATGACATCTTATTTCTTACACTTCTAGGGAATGAGAGAGTCACTAAGAAATATGCCAAAAACCAGTTATTAATTTGCAAACGGTGGTATCACCACCCATATCAGCATCAGAATAAGCACGCAACTCGAATGATGAAGTGGAGGAGAACAAAAGACAAAAGACTCTGAAACTGGGTGCCTTGAAGGTACCTAAGAATCGAAGAATAGTAGCCAACTGAATAATGGAAGGGCAGTTACAAATTGACTTACCACATGGACTGCATGAGCAATATCTAGGCAAGTCACTTTAAGTAAACTAATCTCCCAACAATAGTACGATAAAGACGAGAACCTGATAATAGAATGTCATTTGAATGAGAGTACCAATCATTGGTCTCAAGAGGTGTATCAAATGTCCTGCTGTATGTGAGATGAGCACGACCAAGTACTCAATTATATACATTGTAATTCTTATGTCAAGTGGGATATGTTGGTGTGTGACTGCATGAAGAAGAAAATATGTGTGTGCATGGGTTGAGCTCGATCAGTTAACTCTGTTTGGAGAAGGGTTTCTAGTTAAGTGTGATAAAAAAACGTGTTTGACTAATAGAGGCGCAGTTGTGTCTTTAGGTCTGTTAAAAGGGGATGTGTGTCTTAAGCTCATTGGTTGCGAAAGAGAGTTAGTTATTTTTCTATTTGAGATCGGGTTTTAAACTCAGATTCTACTTCATTCTTTCTGCGATGGAAACTGATGGAGCCCAAGGTGCAGCTTTGAGAGACAATCCAGTCTACATTCGAGTGAGCCGATGACTTGAGCTCGATCAAAGACATTGAGAGATGAACTTCATATGTTGATTAAAGATGTTTGGGCAGCAAGTGTTTCCAAGAACTCGATGTTGGTTAAAGAATTAAATGAAGGCCCACGAATTATTAATTTAATTATATGTAGTAATTGGGCTTAGTTTAATTTTATTTAGTTATTTTGTGGCCATCATGTTAGGCCTTATTATTAGTTTTGTATTGAATTTTATATTCCTTTGAGATTAGGATTTAATTTCCTCATTAGATTAGAATTTGAGTTGTCTATATATAGGCCGTATTGTGGAACAATTTATTCAGTTTTTAGTTTTAATAAAAATCAGTGACATTTTTCTACTTCATTCTGAAGGCTCGAAATTCTTGGGTTCATCCACAAAATTCAATTCGACTTATCAATCGCACTTCCACATCCGCTTGTGGTGCCTTCATTATATCCTTTTGTTGGTCCCAAAATCAGAGTGCAAAACTATGCAACAGAAGGTATATAATATGAAGCGGAAGTAAAAATGAAAGTTGCACTTGTTCGACAAAAATAGAGTATAGTCAGTTTTATGTGTTTAGAAGACTTAAGCTTAGTCCTGTCCTAAAGGTTTCAAAGTCAGTTTGTGAAACAAAAAAATAGAGCAAGAATGTAAATAAAGCTGTAAAGAGCACACAGGACTTATAGTGGTTCGGATCTCAATATCCTACATACACTCTTCAGACCTAAAATCTGGATAATTCACTAAGTAAATACAAGCCTCCTTACAATCTATACACAGCCCGTTGGCTCTTCCGTCCTTTGGTCTGCTGTGGCACTCGTCTAGTAACTCGTTGTAAACTCAATCTTCAAGTTAAAGTGAGGATGAGACCCCTCAGCCTTCTTCCCGGTGGTCGAATGTTTACTTATTCTTCCCAGAACTCAGGTGGTTGACATACACCTGTGAGAATCAGAATCCTAGACTAGGAAACTGA
Organism: Plectranthus barbatus; assembly: GCA_026898455.1. Classification (NCBI taxonomy): domain Eukaryota; kingdom Viridiplantae; phylum Streptophyta; class Magnoliopsida; order Lamiales; family Lamiaceae; genus Plectranthus; species Plectranthus barbatus. The sequence goes on from JAPKLW010000429.1 coordinate 378,117, forward strand.
CTGCTATGAATATATCTCAGAAAGATATAGTCATCAAGAAAAGCTTCAGCCTCGTGCTAGGAGAAGTTAGCACGGTGGGTAACTTGAGTCAGAGACTCAAGTCTCGTGTTCGAAAACACGAAAACTCAAAGAGTTTAGCAGAGAGATGGCCTGAAAGAATGCCCTTTGTCTTCTCAAGACTATCAGATTTTAAATTTTGTTCAAGTAACCGTTTAAGGTTTGGAGGGAAAGCCTTTATATAGAGGAGGACCTTTTAGCAATTTTAATTTCTATCCGTTAGACTCATAAATCCAGACGTTAGACTCATGGATTATATTGCGCAATCGTAGCCCATGCCTTAGGTCTCCTTTCTGCTCTGCTCCGCAGCACTAATGTACGATTCACTAACTTTATGTCAGACTTCTTTTCAGCCCAAGGAATCCAAGTTTTGATAACCTCATACTCACTTGGGTATATTTAAATGCCTGAGTCTGACTGAGCTTTGATAACTTTCGAATTGCTCAATCTTTAAAGGTAGAGGCTCTTATACTGTATTTTGAAAGTCAGTACAACTTATCCTTCTTAGTGACTTCCCAGGGTGAGTATGGTAAACCCTCATACTGACTTTCCACAGTCAGTATGGAAAACGCTCTCATACTGATTTCTTCTTATAAGTATGGAAAACCCTTAAACTGACCTCTCCTTAGTCAGTTCGGGAAAGCACTCATACTAATTTCTCTTAGTCAGTATGGATGGACCTTAAACTGAGTGCTCCAACATAGTTTTGGGTCAAGGTTAGGCGTGATGATAGTAAGTTCTCGAGCATTTTCTTTAGCTTGGTCTTCAGCCTAAGTTCTATTTCAACTCGATCGATCCAATACAAGGATTATAGTTTAGAACTCTAGAAACTGGAAAAACTGATTAAGATGGCTTACAATCTTTGACCCACCAAAATAACAAAAAATGAAGGATTTCTCCAACAAAAATCCTAACAATTTCTCCCTTTTTGGTGTGGTCAAAGCCATCTAGAACCTAAGCCGATGAGGTGAGGATAACTTTTGAGTTTTTACAGTTATGTCTGGAGGTTTGGGCTCTAACACCATTTTTCCAGATCTAAGGAAGTTTGTGGTTGAAGACGAAGTATAAACTTGGAAGGAAGAGTAGGACAGTGGAGATTGGAGAAAAATTGTTTTTCAGAGGAAAACAAAATGTCAACTTTTTACTTAAGATCTTCTCCTTATAAACTCGGAGAGATATTGCTCGATTGATTTTTCTAGTCAATTTAGAGCAATTTAAATCTTAAGAAGGAGAGAGAGACTTTTCCCCCTCTTTGACCGCACCCAAAAAGGGTGGTGAGCTTATGTGTGGAGGCTTGGGCTCTAACCCCATTTTTCCAGATCTAAGGAAGTTTGTGGTTGAAGACGAAGTATAAACTTGGAAGGAAGAGTAGGACAATGGAGATTGGAGAAAAATTATTTTTCAGAGGAAAACAGATGAACCCTATTTATAGCAGAGAGAAAGATCATTTAAATGAGGTAGGTGTACCTTATGACCTTTCGATTTCTTGATATTCAGCGACGATTGAGATACATTGCCTCGCAATGTGCGTTTTAGATTTGATTGGAGCGATGTGGGAATGAGCATTATCCACGTTTCAAAATCTGATTCATTGATGCAAGATACGCATTTATAGCGATGTAACTGCAGCGATCGCCTTTGGAATTCGTAATCCCGCCTTTCGAAATTCCAAACTGACTAAGAGTCAGTTCCTAAACTGAGAGTTGGAACTCAGTTTAATTCTGCATTCGTCCTTTAGAAATCTTCTAAGTACGAAAACCAAAACATGGTTTCTCTTCATCAAGTCAGTTTGAAGCTTGAATGAAGGTATGTTTCTGCTTCTTCGGATGCTTTGGGAGATGTCTTCTTGGCGCATCGAGTTCATGAAAAACTGAGAGCTTGGACTCAGTTTTATTCTTCATCATACCTCTTCAACAAAGACTTCATCAATCTCCAGTAGACCATGTTTTATGCAAAGCTCCTTGAATCTGGTCTCTGGGAGTGGTTTTGGGAAGATATCAGCCAAGTGATCTTCAGTTTGGATGTACTCTATGAACACATCCTTTTTCTCGACATGGTCTCTGATGAAGTGATGTCTTATGTCGATATGCTTTGTTCTGGAATAATGAATTGGGTCCTTTGTGATACACATTGCACTGATGTTATCACAATAGATTGGCACACACCCAGTTTTGACATCATAGTCAAGCAGCTGTTGCATGATCCAAAGCACTTGAGCACAATAGCTTGCTGCAGCAACATACTTCGCTCCAGTTTTAGACGTGGCTACTGAATGTTGCTTCTTGTTGAACCAACTAACAAGCTTGTGACCTAGGAACTAACATGTTCTACTTGTGAACAGCCTTAATCTTATGGCATCCTTTTCGACACCGTTCTGTTTTATGGTGTCGCAAACCTCCACAAAAATCCTCAGATGCGTGTATGGGTCCTCTGTGGCTCTGCCTCCAAATTAGTTCTGCTGAACCATCTGAATCAACCCGGTTTTAAGTTTAAAATTATTAGCGTCAATACCAATAATGTGTAGGGTTTTGTATGCAGAACACATTTATTACAATGAGTATACATTCAACTGTATTTCCTATCTGTTAACAAACTTACATGCGAGTAACAACGGTATCCTCTTATCTCACCGATAGGGACGATCATATGGCGTGTTATAGATCGCAGAAGACAGTATGATCACTTAACCGAGTGAGATATAAATATTATCACAGCCGAGATAGCGTACAAGGATAAGTCTATCGGTATAGGCTGCAGCATAGTCAGAAAGAAGTAATCTGTCTTGATTACTTGATATGCTGATACGTGCGATTGCGTATTGATTGGACCACAGTGAGATGTATTCTGCTGTCTGACATCAGAGAATACAAGATATCGATCTTGATTGAGTCCAAACCCTAACGAAGGTTTAGGGGTATGCACGGGTTGACTTTTGCTTTGACTTGCCATGGTGGAGAGCTTGAGTAAAATGCTCGTATACCCGCATCTTGGGTAGCAGCAGTTCGTGTAGAAAAGCCTGAGACTGGAATTAGGCAACCATATCCGAGTAATAGGATGGGGGCATTCTCTGAGGAGCTCAATAATGTTCATCTTGCTAAAGTCCTGCAGGCTGATTAAGTTCAAGCACGAGTGAGAAGGTTTGAGTGGTACTGCTCAGGAAATATAAGATACTAATTAATTGTAGATAGAGCTTTTCAGAAGCTCCGATTAATTAATGAATGTTCGGTAACCTTAAATATGGGGATTCTCAAGTAAATGTAGCTCATTCCCCTAGGACAGATATTCTAATTGTAATCGAATTCCTTTTCCTGTTATTAATTTTCTCTTTTCAGTCCTTCAATTAACAACAATAAACCTAGAATTAATGCTATCTCTCGATCTGATTAATTCTAAATCCTAACATTTCAAACATGAATTCAAAACCAAGCAATTCAATGTTAATCAATTAAGCATGCATTTGATTGATATTCGCTGCGCTAGAACCCGCTAGGGTTTCTAGCCACTCATCGTAGATAGAAAACCAAAACAAAACATATTTTTAAAGTGCATAAAAATAACTTACAAGAAAATAAAGGTTCGTGCTGGAAAATAAAGGTTGCTCAATGCTTCAAAGGTCCAAAGTTGAATAATATATCAAAACGGATGAATAAAACTCGAAAATAAGGACTATTTATATGTGTGGATGTGTATCCTATCAAGTCCAGGGCTGGAAATCCAATTTGATTCGAATTTAATTAAACTTTGCAAGATTTTCCTGCACTTCGATCGAGGTGGAATGGTGTCGTCGATCGACACGCATGTTATTGCATCGATCCGTCTGCGCGGTCTCATTGTTTTGGCCATAACTTTCACTCCCGAACTCCGATTGACCCGATTCTAGTTGCATTGGAAATCTAACTAGAAGCTCTATCCATTTCCATGCACCAATAGACCGAATTCCTTTTGCAGAAGAAACCTTCACTGCTACTCTTGCACGTCACTGCTTTTGGAACATTTTTCTAGTGAATTTGGCCTTAATCCTGCAAAAATGCACCATGTCAAGCGTAACACCACATATAATAGACTCATGCATGAAATATATATATATATATATATATATATATATATATATATATATAAACTCAAGAAAACTACATAAAATAACATGAGATACTATAGATAAGTGAGTAAAATAATGAACTTATCACTCATCGGAATCCTCAAGGGCTTGGTCTTCTCTGGAAAAAATTTGCTGATGAAGTCCTTAGTATATTTCTTCTGGTTGATGAAGATTCCTCCTTCGGACTGAATTACTTGAAGACCCAAGAAATAAGTCAGTTTGCCCATCATGCTCATATGGAAGTTGCTTTGCATTAGTTTGGCAAACTTTTCACACATCTTGAAGTTTCTGCATCTGAATATGATGTCGTCGATGTAGATCTGCACTAGAAGGATGTCTGATCCATCCTTGATTCTGAACAACGTTGTGTCAATTTTGCCTTTTCGGAAACCATTCTTGAGGAGAAACTTAGACAGTGTCTCATACCAAGCTCTGGGTTTTCTTTTTCAAAGCCAGGGGCTGTTCTACATATACCTGTTCTTTCAGCTCCCCATTCAGAAAGGCACTCTTCACATCCATCTGGAAGACTGTGAAGTAGTTTTTCGCGGCATAGGCAAGAACTAGGCGGATTGCTTCAAATCTGGCCACTGAAGCAAAAGTTGCGTCGAAATCAATTCCTTCACATTGAGCATGTCCTTTTGATACCGTCCTTGCCTTATTCTTTACTATGTTCCCAGTTTAGTCTCTCTTATTCTTGAAGACCCATTTAGTGCCTATAATTGACTGATGAGTTGGTCTATCTACTAAGTACCAAACCTCATTTATTTTTAACTCATCTAGCTTATCTTGCATTGCATTGATCCAGTCAGTTGACTTCAGAACATCACCAATTTTCTTTGGCTCTGACTCCGAAGATATGAAACAAGTCAGTAGAGCACTTCCTTGTCTCGTATGAACTGAGTTGGCAATATTGTCCAGGACGGCTTCCTCGGGATGGTTCTTTAACCATTTTGGCTTCTGGAGCTACGTAACTTCAACAAGTTGGATGAAATCTCTAGGATACTTAGTACCGTCTGCTCCCGATACTAGAACTTGAACTAAGTCACTTTGACTGGAGTCTCCTTCTCTAGTAATGACTTCTACTTCTATATCCTGGTTTCCTTGATTTTCTTGAGGCATAGTTGGTTAGACATCTTCAGGATGAGCACCTTCATCTTTAGAAAGGTCAATTTAGTTGGCGACTCTGTTCCAGTTTGACCCTCAAACTGTGCTCTATTTTGATCTTCTGAAGTTCCCCCATGATCGATGCCTGGGTGCATCGTCAATAAGCCAAAGGCTTTAGCAAGGTCGATTGTAGTACTGGCCTCTTCATCTGGAACACTTGTGTGATCATCTACAGATTTAGTTTGAGAAACTTGACTTTGAAATTCTTTACCAACACTAAATTTTTCACATCCATTGTTAACAACAAGATCAGCAAGTTCAAATTCTTTCAAGGTTCTGCGCACTAAAATAGACTCATAAAAAACAACAGAACATGTTACTTCCACAAGTCTAGTTATCTTGTTAAGTACTATGTATCCCTTGTATGAAGGATGTCCATATCCAAGGAATAGTCCTTCATTCGCCTTGGCACTAAAAGTATTCAGTTTCGACTTCCCATTGTTATGGATGTAACATGGAGAACCAAATGCACGAAGATGAGCTATAGAAGGCTTACGGCCATTGAAGACTTCAAATGGGGTTTTGTGATGGCGATTGTTGATGGCGCTCCTATTCTAAGTATAGCATGCCATCGTCAAGGCTTCTCCCCAGTAACATTCTTTCAAATTAGCTTCGGCAAGCATAGTCCTGACTGTTAATATGCGTGTAAAATGAACTATTTTTCGATGTGTGAGCGTGCATGTTTGTGGCCATTTTATCCTCATATCATATGCTTTCGTTGTTCTTTTGTCTTGTTTTCGTGTTTGAAATGTTGTAGGACGTGTTTTGAGCATAATATGGCATATTTGGTGGAGTTTTGGATGAAAATCGTCCGAGTTTAGAGTCTGAGGAGGTGAGGTTCGTCCGAGCAGAGCGAAAGGAGAGTTTCGAAGGCTAGGAGGAATCGCCCGACCGAGCGAAGCAGGCTCGGCCGAGCAGAGCCGGACAGAGGGCTCGCTCGGCCGAACAGTGCAGGCTCGACCGAGCCATGCTGATAAAGAGCAGGCTCGGTCGAGCGGTTCTGGCTTGGCCGAGCCAGAACAGGTTTCACAGGTTCTCCACGGTTTCCAGGAAGGCTCGGGCGAGCAATGGTTGGCTCGGGCGATGCGAGGCCCTGTTTGCTTGTCTATAAAAGGGGGAAAATCAGTTAATTCATGAGCTTTTGGGCAAAATTGGAATAACCATCACGATACTTCTCCCTAGATTCATCTCCAAACCTCTCCCCAACCAAAATCAAGGTGAATCAAGCCACATACCATCCATTTGGTGAAGATTGAAGAAGGAAGGGAGGTAGATTGGATTCAAAGAAGGCAACCAAGGAAGATCAATCGTTGACCTTGAGTTTTGTAATGAATTATTTCAATTTCCTATTTGCTTTGTACTTAATTCAAGGTATGGAGAACTAATTTCATTAGTGAGTGTTGTATAACGGACATTATGATGGATTGAATCGATTATGCTTGTTTACTTTCCTATGAGGGGTTAATTTGCACTTTAGCTTGTTTCTTGCCTATTAGGTGTAGGTAATAGCCAGCCTTTAGGTAGTTGACGTGAACGTTGCAGCCAACACGCGGACGGAATCATCGTGATAAGTGCATAATCTTATAATTCTAGTTTCAATCCATGTGCGGTGCTATGATTGTAGGGCGATAATTGACGGTCGATTGGGAGTGGCCTAGGAGTTAATAACATAGTTGTTTGCAATTCCTAGTGTCATCTACCGCTAGTTATCCGTAGCATGTGACTAGCAACATTAGAGTCGGTTGCTCAACCTCATAGGAATTAAAATTCGTTTGCAACATAACTTGGTTTAATTCAGAACAATTGAAGTTTACAAACACTCACTATCTCCTAAGATTGTCGGATTTGTTATCTTAATCTACCTAAACCATTGATTGAATTACATGATTGGAAAGTTAGCAGTTTGTTTAATAATTGATTGTTTGCATTTAAAGCTTAGTTTACGATTCATTGCCTAGATAGATGAAAATCAATGACTTTTGAGTAACCTAGCTATTGGTACCCTTCAATTGACTAGATGATATCCACTTGAGCGAATTAGAAAAGAGACCGGATTGATAAATTTAACGTGTTAATTGTGTGTGCTTCACGCGGCTATCAACTACCTCCTTGAGTGTTCTATTTCTTCATTCAGCAAGACTATTCTGCTGAGGCATCCTAGGAGTTGACTTCTCATGAGCAATGCCAGGATCAGTACAGAAATCCATCAGTGAACCGTTGCAAAACTCAGTCCCGTTATCAGATCTAATTCTTTTGACGGTGACTCCTTTGTTGTTTTGCACTTGAAGGATGAGCTCTGGAAGTTGAATCTTCACTTCATCCTTGTTTGTCAACAGCCTTACCCAAGTATATCTTGAGTATTCATCTACAACAACCAGAGTGAATCTTTTTCCTCCAATGGTAGGCGGCTTCACTGGTCCAAATAGATCCATATGAAGTAGCTCGAAGATTCTGTCTGTGCTTGCTGTGATAGTTTGATTCTTGAATGATGCTCTGGTTTGCTTTCCCATCTTGCACGCTCTGTAGACACCTTCTTCCTTCTTGAAACTGACTTGTGGTAGACCTTCTACAAGCTTGTGTTTGGCAAGATGTCTGATTGACTGGAAATTTAGATGGTTGAGTCTCTTATGCCATAACCAGTTGACTCCTTCTTGGGATGAGCTTGTTGCGACAAGGCACATGTCAGCCTTTTCGCTCTCCCAATCCACGTAGTAAAGACTTCCTTTCTCCACACCTTTCAGCACAGTCTCCTTGAAGTCTTTGCCATTGATCCAGCATTCTTCTTCGGAAAATGAAACCTCATATCCAAATTGGATAAGCTGACTCACACTCAGCACGTTTTAGTTGAGATTGGTGACTAAGGATACATTTTTATGATGATTTCATTGCATTCCAAGCATCCTTTGCCAGTTACTTTTCCTTTTGACCTTTTAAACATCTACTCATTGTCTATCTATCTCTCTCCCTCTTCCTTGTATTGTTTCTTAAACCTAGCTGAACTCACTTTTTCTAAGTGAGAGCCGCAAAACTTACTTTTCACTCTATTTGTTTAATCAAGAAATGTCTCTCCAATTCAGGGGGAAGACCTTAAAGTAGAGTAGGTCAGAGATTAGGACTCGTATACTGAGTAGTGTCTTTGTAAATTCAGTATACTATGCTTCCTTTTCTTTCTAACTCGAGTAAGTAGTTTTGACAATATCAAAAAGGGGAAATTGTTAGGAACTAAGTTTTAGTTCCCTCAATTTGATGTTTTGAAATGTCAAAACTTACTTTAACACTAAGTTCCTAGATTTCTATCTTGTAATTATTGTATAGGATTATTTGAGTTGTAATAGATCTTAGGTATTTAAGACCGAGCTAAGGAGAAGCTCGAGATCTGAAGAAGTGTTCGTGCGTGAAACTTGGTTTCACTAAGTATAGCCAAGGCCCATAGTGAGTTTGATTACTTAGTATAGAGACTACCATAATGACCTATGAGAAGTTAGTATGATGTTTGCCCGTACTGACTATAGAATGTCAGTATGGAGGTATTATCTCAAGAGCACGTGGAACACAAGGCAAATAAGCTTACTCAGACTTAAAAGCGTGTGTTTTCTAACTAAAAGTCAGTATGAGGATGTCCCATACTGGGATTCCTCGCACTGAAACTGAGTCTAACAAGATCAGGTAGAAAATATAAGGAAATACATTCTTTTCATAGCAGAGCAGAACAAAGCAGACCTACCAAAGAATGGACATGATTGGACGACATTCTCAATGTCTCTAATGACTAGAATTTCATGTCTAACGGGAAGAATTTCAAACACCCAAGTATCCTCCTATAAATAGGTCTACATCTAAACCAGAAAAGGTTACGAACTCCCAAGCTAAGATAAGCCAAAGCTTTGTCAAAATTTCCTTTGAAAAGCTTTTTGATTCTCCGTGTTCTAAACACGAGACTTGAGTTTTCAACTCAAGTTAATCATTATGTGCTTCTGTTCATAAGCACGAGGCTGAAGCTTTAAGCTAAAGCTACATCTTGGTGAATATTACTTTCCTAAGTAATATTCATAACAGTCAGTGTTCTACTCTGGAACACTAATTCTTACGGGCGTCTAGCCAACGAAGCTGAGCTCTGGGAAGAACGTGTAAACATCTAACCACCAGGAAGAAGGCAACGGGGTGCGTCCTCACTTCAACCTAAAGACTAAGTTAGCGAGGAGTTCCTAGGCGAGTGACAACAGCAAACCAAACGAAGGAGTGCTGACGGGCTGTTCATAGATCGTAAGGAGATTTGTAATCAAGCTTACTGGATTCCCGATTAAATTCAAAAGAATGGATGCAAGATTTTAATTCTGAAACCACTATAATATCGAAAATCATTTACTTGCTTTCATTTAAGATTCAACATACTTAGTTTCGACCATACTTACTTTAAAACCTTCAATACTTGGCTAAGTATTGAAGTGTATAACTCTGAAACTTATTTAATCACTTTCTGATCTTAACTTACTTTTTATAACCCGAAACTGAGTTTCAGTCAGTTTTGAGAACAAGTGCAACCAATTCTTACTTTCCGCTGCACATTACATTCTCTGGTTTCAAGACAAACATTGTGTCTATTGAAAGGGGGCGTGTGTGATCTGTGTGTAATTTGCATGGTTTTTGGGATGAGAATTGAACGAATTATGAGAATTTGAGGCACAAATCACACACATATCTCTTCTTTTCTTGATTTTCCTTCACTTGGTGTTTGGGAGTTGTTTTATGTGTGCAGGATGTGAAAAAGGTGAAAAAACGCAATTTTGGAGCTAAAAAAAAGGGGCTAGAGCCGTGGCCAATACCGTTCCGGACGTGTGGATCCCGTTCCGGACCAAAAGGTTCAAGAAAAAGAGCTAAGAAAGGAATCGCCGTAGCAAATCCAGTTCCGGACCTGTCGGTCCCGTTCGGGACCATCTCTCGGAACCGCCAGCTCTCGCTCGGGAGCGATGCTCGGGACCGGCACTCGGGACGAGCCACTTCCGTTCGAGATACGTCAAATTGGCGTGAATTTGAAGACACGGAGAAGGAAAGTCGAGGCAGATCTCGTTCGGGATCATTGGGTCCCGTTCGGTACCGGGTAGGACCTTCGGGTCCTGACCCCCGACCCATTCCGAGTGGGATGAGTGTTTTGCCTTGGATCATCCCGTTCGGGATGGACCTGACTGGGCCACGCGAAGTTTCTCTATAAAAGGCGAAAGAAGACTACATTGAAAGGGTTCGAATTTTTGAAACCCTAAGGAGATTATAGGGACGATTTTCCAGCGAAAACTACTTCTCAAGGCTAGATTTTGAAGGTGGAAGCACGGATTGAAGCTAGAGTTGAAGAATCATCATTGCTTTACTAAGCTTTTCTCTTCTCCTCTTCTTTTATGTCTTCCTTTGGAATTGTGGAATTTTGTGTTGGAATTATGAGTAGCTAAACTCATTGTTGAGGATTAGGATGTGATTGGGATTGTTTTGGATATTGTTTGGATTCGTATTATTTGAGTTTCATGGATTTGATTATTATTGTGGGATTAATTTGTGTTCCTTTCATGATTGATCACCATGTGTTGGAAAGAATGCCTCTATGAATTAACTTAATAGGTTTTTGCATTAGAGGGGATTGCAATAATGGTTAGGTATTAATTTACTTAGAAATGGGTGCATCAATATCTAGGTCAATTAGTTCATGAACTTTTGGGAGTTGATTAGATTAACAAACCTAGACTTAGGTTGCAATTTAGATTAATCCACGGTTATAGCACCGGTACTAAGGGCTTGACTATATTTGTTGAACTGATCCAATCCAATTATTGAGACCGCATAGAAGAGTAACGAAACCAAACATATCCAATATCTACCCCAATCCATCCGAGATTCCTCAACTGTCTCTACCTGGTTTTCTTAATAAGAATAAATTTAATTACACGTTTATTTACTTGTTAATGCATGATAGTTAGTTAATAATCATATTCAAAGTTGTTTGATCACATCTAGATATTAGGTTTAAAAGTCATACTTTTACTTAAACAACGGGCGAATTGAGTCTTCGTGTTCGATAATTTTTACTTGATAAAAATACTGCAATCAGTGTGTCTTAAACTCATTGACTGCGAATGAGAGATTGTTATTTTTAATTCTATTTGGCATTGGGTTTTGTTGGTTCCGATATCGGAGTGTTTTAATATGCAACAAAAGTATTAAATAGATTGCACTCTGAAAACTGAAACTTAGTTTTCAGTTTTTGTTTCGGGAAACTTGATTGAGCTTACTTGTCTTTGATAATTTTAAGTTATCAGTTTTCAGTTATACACTTCAATACTTAGAAAGTATTGAAGGTTTTTAATCAGCTTAAAAACTAGATTGCAGAAACTTAAATAAATTAATAAACGAGACAAGATATTTATAGTGGTTCGGATCCTTAAGTCCCGCGTCCACTCTTCGAAACTTAATCCTGAAACTCACTAAGTTGAAGTTTACAAGATCTCACGATCTATAGCTAGCCCTTCGAATGCCAATGTCCGTCGGCCTGCTAGCACACTCACCCAGAAACTTGCTCCGCTCCTACTTCAGTCTTGAAGTGAGGACACACCTCGTTGCCTTAAAACTGGAATGGGATGTTTGTAGTTCTTCCCAGAACTTCCTGTGGTTGGCAATTGCCAGTGAGAATCAGAATTCTAGTAAGGAAAATTGATTACTATGTATATTACTTGAAAATTAATAACACCAAATGAATAACTTAACCTCGAAAGTTAAGCCTCGTGTTCTCAAAAGACACACAAAATTTTCAGAGAGTTTTTGAGCTTTTAGTTTGACAGAGTTTTAACTTGTTCGATTAAATAGTTTTAGGTTCTCTTCTCTAAAGATGTGGTTTGCTATTTATAGGCAAATTGATGACTGTTTGAATTTTTCTGTCTGTTAGAGACAAACAAGATGTTGTCCAATCATCGCCATACTTTTCCTGCTGTAGCAGCCTGCTCTGCTCTGTTCAGCTTTTGCTTTTCTGTAGTGTACTATCACCTACTTTTGTCAGAACTTAGTTTGCCAGTCCGAGGTACCCAAAACTGAAGATTCCTCGTTCATGATTGAGTTCGATATTCTTTAAGGAATCTTGAATAAGACTCGAGTTCCACTCGGATTTCTTTTATCTTCTCGCTTTTCACGTGCTCTTCAAAGCTTAGGAACTGAAAACTGAAATCCCTTAGTTTTCGAGTTTCTAGTTTCCTTGTTAAAAGCGGTCGGTCTTTCTCAAGCTCTCTCTTGAACCTTTGCAATATAACTGGAAAATTGAAATCCTCTAGTTTTCAATTTCTAGTTTTTAGCTTCATGCCTTTGGTGTAGCTTCGCATGTGAGAACCCAGTTTCCAAAAATTGGTCTTCTTGTTCTTTTCAAGTTTCAAGTTCCGAAACTAGACTTCTGATTAATAGTTTCTAGTTTCTTCAACTTTCAGTTCTGAAACTTGACTTCAGACATCTCGATCTGTGTTGCAGGTCGGAGCAGAAAAACTCTTCTTCTCCCCAATATAGGCACCGCCCCTCTCTCTCTACTCTAGGGTTTTGACTGATTTGAATGATCACAAAAGTGGCTAGGGTTTCCAAGAGAGAGTGGTATATATATAGACCTAGGGTTTTATCCGTAATGGGCAACTGAGCCTTTTTTCAGCATGTTTATTTGGGTCAGTCCTGGGACCTAATGCAAATAATAAAGTGGGCCTATAATTAATTGATTCCCATGTCCACAACCCAGGACACAATTAATTAATTAATATTTATTCCTTTTCACCACAAAATTAATACTGACCTACCCCTTTATTACCACGTTATGAGAACGGGCTGCATTAATTGAGAATCCCCATATTTAAGGTTACCGGACATTCATTAATTAATCGGAGCCTCTGACAAGCTCTAAACTACAATTAATTAATATCTTATTATTCCTGAGTAGTACCACTCAATCCTTATCACTCGTGCCTGAACTTAATCAGCCTACAGGACTTTGGCACGATGAATGTTATTGAACTCCCCAGGGAATGTCCCCATCCTATTACTTGGATATGGGTAAACCCAGTCTCAGGCGGTACTACACGAACTGCTGTTACCCAAGATGCGGATATACGAGCACATTACTCAAGCTCTCCACCATGGCAAGTCGAAGCAACAGTCAACCCGTGCAAACTCCTGAACCCTCGTTAGGGTTTGGACTCAATCGATATCGAGATCTTGTATTCGCTGATGTCAGACAGACGAATACATTTCACTGCAGTCCATCAATACGCCACCCTTGCGTACCAGCATGTCAAGTAAACAGGCTACTTATTCCGACGATGCCGCAGCCATCCGGACAGATGTATCCTCATACGTTGTCTCGGCTGTGATTAGGTTTATGTCTCACTAGGTCAAGTGATCATACTTTCTTCTGCGATCTACAACACGCCGTATGATCGTCCCTATCGGTGAGACAAGAGGATACCATTGTTACATACATGTAAGATTGTTTGACAGATAGGAGAAATAAACCGTCGTATACTCATTATAATAAATGCTTTCAGTATAAAAAAACCCATCAATCCCCCACTTATACTCAAAGCATATCTAAGCTTTTACAGAGTATACAGTCCGTTTATCTAGCCTGCTATCTCTTTAACCACTGTCAGTGGTCGGCATCCACCTCAGACCCAGCTCACGAATATGTCTTTTGTAAACTTTCTGCGACAAGCTCTTTGTAAATGGATCAACAAGGTTGTCCTTAGTGTCAATATTCTTGATCAGCACATCACCACTCGATACGATTTCTAGTATGATATGGTACTTTCTCTCTATGTGTTTGCTTGCCCGGTGAGACCGCGGTTCCTTTGAGTTTGCCACTGCACCAGAGTTATCAAAATAAATTGTGATGCTCCTTGGCAAACTTGGGATCACGCCCAACTCTAAAAGGTAGTTCTGAGCCATACACCCTCTTTCGAGGCGTCGGAGGCGGCGACTTATTCTGCCTCCATGGTAGAGTCAGCAATGCATTTCTGCTTTGAGCTCCTCCAAGATACAGCTCCACCAACACATATCCTGAGGTTGATTTCTTCTCATCCTGATCCCCTTGGAAATCCGAGTCTGTATAACCCACAGGGCACAAATCCTCACTTTAATAAACTAGGCAGTAATCCCTAGTTCTCTTCAAATACATGAGGATGTGCTTTACCGCAGTCCAATGCGCCTGTCCAGGAATAGACTGATATCTTGCTACCATGCCAACAACATAACAAATATCTGGCCTGGTACATAGCATCGCATACATGAGGCTACCCACCGCAGAAGCGTATGGTACAAGACTCATTTCATCTTTCTCCCACTGTGTCTGAGGACACTGCCCACTAGAAAGATGAACGCCGTGTCTGACAGGTAGCAAGCCTTTCTTGGCGAGTTGCATGTTGAACCGGGCTATCACAGTATCCACATAGGATACCTGGGATAAGCTCAGCATTCTTCTCTTACGATCTCGTAAGACCATAATCCTAAGAATGTAGCTAGCTTCTCCCAAATCCTTCATTTGGAACTGTTCGGATAACCAAACCTTGATTTCTTACATCACTCCCTTGTTGTTCCCAAATAGGAGTATGTCATCAATGTAAAGTGCAAGGAAAACCACACTCCCACTGACACAAAGTCAGTATACGCAACTTTCGTTTTCCAACTGTGCAAATCCATTGGATTTAATCACATCGTTGTAACGTAAGTTCCATGACCTCCAAGCTTTTAAGTCCATACAAGGACTTCCTAAGCTTCCAAACAAGATGTTCTTCGCCCTTGCGTATGTAACCCTCGGGTTGCTGCATATAGATGTCCCTACCTTCTTCAAGGTAAATGTTTAGAAAAGTAGTTTTGACATCAATCAGCCATATCTCGAGGTCCATATGCACAGCTATGGAAATGAGTATCCGGATGGATTTGAGCATGGCTACGGGTGAAAAGGTTTTGTCATAGTCAGGGCCCTCTTTCTGACTATAACCCTTTGCCACCAGCCTGGCTTTAAAAGCCATGATCTTTCCATCTGCTCCTTTCTTTCTCTTGTATACCCATTTGCACCCTATGGCCCTAAAGCAATCTGGCAAATCAGTTTTCTGGTATACATCCATAGCAGTTATGGATTCAATTTCGGAATCCATGGCGACACGCCATTTTTCAACATCCTTGTCTTGCACTGCCTCTTCGTAAGTCAGTGGGTCAGAGTCCTCATGTCCGTCTTCCGGGCTGAAGTCCAAAGACTCACCCACGAACTTGTACCTTTCCAACTAGCAAATAACTCTGCCACTACGACGAGGCATCGGTGCCGTGTCAGTAGTAGGTGCAGTAACTTGTGGTTTTGCACCTTGCACTAAAGAACGTGTCTGTGGTGCTGAACCTCTCACAGGTGCACCCACATCTACACGTTCCCCTTCCATTGGAATCGCATTCTCATTTTCAATTTCTTGAAGAACGATATCACTCCTTGACTTGTGATTACTCACATACTCGTCCTCCAAGATTCTAGCGTTGGTGCTAACAACGACTTTTTGACTCTCAGGACAGTAAAAGTAACCATCTTTCGTTTGCCTTAGATACCCTATGAACAACATTACCTTTGACCTGCTTTCTAACTTATCAGGTTCCTTTGACAGTACGTGTGCCGGAAAGCCCCGTACTCTAAACTTGTACAAACTCGATTTGCGACCAAGCAAGAGCTCAGAAGGCATCTTAGGAACTGATTTAGAAGGCACCACATTTAGCAGGTAAGCTGCTGTTTCCAATACGTAGCCCCAAAACGAAATTGGTAAGTTTTCATAACTCATCATTGATCTTACCATCTCTACAAGAGTCCTATTTCTTCTTTCAGCTACACCGTTTTGCTGGGAAGTACGCGGTGCAGTCCACTGGGATGTAATCCCGTTATCTGACAAATAGTGCAGGAACTCGTTACCGAGGTATTCGCCACTGCAGTCAGATCGCAGTGACTTGATAGTTTTCCCGGTCTTCTTTTCTACCTGAGCCTTGAACTCTTTGAATTTCTCAAAGCATTCAAACTTATAGCAAAGCAGGTAAACATATCCGTACCTTAACTAATCGTCAATGAAAGTGACAAAGTGCTCGTACCCTCCACGAGCCTGCGTGGACATCGGTCCACATTGTTGGGATTGTATACTGAAAGCATATATGATTAAGTGTTTTGTACACTGGTCTTCATATATGTGTTGCTATAACAATGCTCGCTATCTGATGAAACAAACATACGACGAACCATAATAACCTATTATCTTGCCTATAGGGATGAACATATGGTGTGTAGGAGATCACAGAGGATCATATGAGTCGTTTGACCTAGCGAGATATAAACAGTATCACAGCTGAGACAGTCCCTGGATAGGCTGTCGGTCTAAGCTGCGGCACATCGGTTCATAAGTGGGCTTATCCTAGCTACGTGATGTGTCAGTACATAATTATCTATTGATGGGATCAACAGTGGGATGTGCCATTCTCATTAACATATGAATGAGCCTAACATACTTCCTATGATCTTAAACCTAACTGAAGGATAAGGGGCACACACAGATTGACCAAACTTTGATTTACCATGGTGGCGAGTCTTACTTGTATTCTAATACTCGTATTTTTGGTGTTGGCAATTTGTGTGTGGCCTGCTTAGGTTGGACCTTTAGGTAAGCATATCCGTTTCAGGATGGTGACATTCCCTGAGGAGCTCACAAGGTTCATTAGGCTATACCCTGCAGGTTGAATTATTTAATTCAGGCATAAGTGAAAAGGAGTGAGTGGTATTACTCAGGAAATAAGAGATTAATTAATTATGGCTGATTGTCATAAGCCAAATTAATTAATGAATGTCTAAAACCTTAAATATGTGGATCATGTTAGTTTGGTGCAACCCGTTCCTAATAACGTGATAATAAAGGGGTGAGTCAGCATTGTTACCGTGGTGAAGGTTAAAATAATGTTTTATTAATTAATTATGTTCTGGGTTGAACAAGGAAGGATTAATTAATAAAGAGGGCCCACTTTATTATTTGCATCTTCCCTGGTCTAGCCCATGAACTGCTCAAGCCCATTAGGGTTAGGGTTTCTCAAAAACCTAACACTATATATAGGCCTTCTATCTATCAGATCAAGTGAGATTTTTCAGTATATTGAAAATATAGAGAGAGACGGCGGCGATCCGGAATGGAGAAACTGATCGATTTCTCCTGATCTCGGATTCAACTTGGTAGATAATCCTCACCAGATTTCCGAGGAGCAAGGGAACAGATCCGAAGATCAGATTTGTAGGAACAGCTGTTCATCTTCGGTGTTCAAATTCAGGTCTAGATCTATTTCATCGTTATTGGCTCTGATCTAGATCTGTAGATCAAACGGTGAAATCAGGTATTCTCTAAATCCATCATCTGCAATTAATTTTGTAGGAGCATGCATAGGATCGCATGGTTTATTTAATTGAAATTTGTTCCTAGTATCCTAAGAAAGATCCTTGGCAAGAAATTCATTAATGGCAATTTGTGTTGTCAATCGTAGACCCAAACCCTACAATTGGTATCAGAGCCAGGTTCATGTTCTTAGGCTTTATCTTAGATAAATTAAAATTAAATAAATATGTATGTTCATGGATGGATTTAAATTATCGTGGATGTTTTTGTTCTCATTACCTTCTTGTATTTTGATCTATTTTTTACCACGAGAAATCCGTGGTTAGATTTAATTTTGAAAATCATGTAATAGATTTAGATCTATTTTTTGTATTTTTTATTATTTTAAATCTGTAAAATTGAGATCCGGAAGAACGAGTTTCGAATAACGAAGAACAGAGAAGGTGACATGGATTAAGGTTCAGCCCCTTCACACGGTTGCCGCCGCCGGCGGCGGCGAGGGCGAGCGGTGGCAGGTGGCGGCGGCGGGCAGAATCCCTGCCTGTGGCTGGGCCGCAACTCTTTAGGCTGTTGCGCACCTTTCCGGCGAAAGGCAGGTGCGCGAGGCGGTGGAGACACTGTGTCCCTCTCGCGTGGCTTTCTGGACCAGTGACAGTCGGCCGGTGCGTTGCGACAAGTGGTGGCAGGCCGGAACAAGCTGCGCGCGTATGCCGGTTTGTGTGTGACTGCTGCTGTTCATCGCGGCAGTGGTTGTGGCTGCTGTGACCGACGACGACTGCCGCTGATAGAGTGGGCGGCGCAGAAGGCTACCGCGATGTCCGACGACGACGAAGGCTGGAGGCTTCGCAGCCTCTGCTGCGTTTGTTGTTATTTCGCGTCATTTGTGATTCGGTGGCGACGTGGGCTGTCTGAGACGGTGATCGGTGTTGGCAGGGATGCGGGCGCGGCCGGTGGCGATGGCTGCAGGTCCCCAACGGTGATGGAGGCGCCGGACTGGCGGCGGCGGCTTGGCTACTTGTTGCTGGCGGCTGGTTTTGGAAACTAGGGTTTCCAGCCCGGGCCGAAGATAGGGCTTCTTAGCCAGGAGGCGGCCCGCATTCCTGGAATTAGGGTTTGGTTCTTGTTTTGGGCCAGAAACCCAAGCCCAGTTGCTGTTTATGCAATCCGATTCAGATTTCAAGTCAAACGGAGGCCCAGTTTGAAGATCTGTATTGGAATTAAATCTTGTAATAGTTTGATTTAATTTATTTCAGTTATAATCGCATCTGAGGGTCCACGAGAATTTATTTGTTTATTTATTTATTCTCGTATTGATGTGATTTATTATGTGCGCACCAGTAAATAATAGGAAGCATGATTATTTTCTTTAATTATTTACTTTTATAAGCATGTTGCAATTTAATTTTTTGAGCATGTCTTATGTGATTCATTTTTGTTTTAAATTATGTCTGTAAATTTCGGGATCATATTAATTTATGATGGAATTTTAGATGTGACATAATTTATGGGAACATAAAATAATGTGTGCTCATGAAACCTTTAGAAATTGAAATACTAAGCTGGATTTTGGTTCTTTTCAAACTAAAATCATTAGACCTCCACAAATACGGCCTTTCGAAGCGTAAACGTCTACTTCAGTAGCTTGCATTAGAAATAATTTACTAGTTCTAATGCGTTGAGGTTTCTAAATAAAACATTTAGTTTAATATGAAAAGTGGGATCCACTGAGCAAACGTCTACTTCAGTAGCTTGCATTGAGACAACTTTCACTAGTCTCTAAGATTAATCTAAATGAGATAACAAAGGATGTAAAGGGCATGCGGTATGGGTCTAGTACGTATGCTAAATCGCCTTTTAACATCCGGAGTTAGGATTGTGGTTATTTTAGCTTAGATGTTGCCTGAGGACAACTCATGCATGAGATCTCTGCTCAAGATAGGTGAACATGGTCTAAAGATCTCCAATATTAATTTCTTCTGCCGGCGGATACCTGGCATGGAGAGAAATTAAAGGACCTATTTTGGTCTGGTCGAGCGTTTGTCGTAAACGTCTACTTCAGTAGCTTGCGGTAAATTAGCTTGGGCAATTGGAGGAAGCAAATTGCATTGTTTTATCTAAAGGTTCTATGCATATTTGTTTCAATTGTTCGTAGTATGAGCTTACTTTAATTCACTTATTTGTTTTCAGATATGTCTATTATTGCATTGCTCATCAATTCAATCGTACACAATTCCTTAACTAGTCTGAATTTTCCTAGATGGGAAAGTGACATTGTCAAGCTCTTGGATTCATTTGGACAATTGTTTGTTCTGCAAACTCCCTGTCCGTGTTCGCCGACTAATACGTCTTCTGATGAGGAGCGTGCATAGTATCACATATGGATGTGGTCGAATGGCATGGCCAGACAATATATCTTAGCTGGTATGTCAGATGCACTGCGTCCTTGTTATATCCAGTCTTATCAAGCGTATTGTAAGACAGAAAATGGGTCAGATCTGTTCGGTACGTGAACATGTGGAATCACTCATCCAGCTCATAGATGAGTACACATTAATGGGTGTTCAAATTGACAATGATGTCAAAATTGACTTGATACTCAACACGTTACCGAAGTCATTTGATGACTTCAGAATTTCTGTTGAGAAAAACAAAAGTGAGTACACTGTTCACAGTCTGCTCAAAGATCTTGTGTCAACATAAGCTTCTTCAGTCTTTTCTGTGAGTCACTCTGATTTTCTTCAGAGACGAAAGAGTGATGTCAAAGAAAAGAGGAATGAAGGAAGCAGTGGGAGCAGTCTTGCATTATCAGTTCATTCCAGATCTCTTGCTAAAAGTTCTTTTAAATCGCGTCATAATGACATGAAGAAGAAGAATGGTAAAGGAGAGAACAAAGGAAAGAAAGATAACAAGAAGGACAAATGTTTCAAGTGTAGCAAGAAGGGTCACGGGAAAGTAAATTGTCCAAGTTTGGTAACTAAGGGACAAGGTACGTCATCTTTTGCATTGCTTGTTGAAACATGTTTAGTATCGGTTTTCTACTCCTTAGTGGGTAGTGGTAACTGAGGTCACTAATCATGTTTGCTACACTTTGCAGGGAATCAAGCTTAAGGCTTGAAGATGGCAGGATTACCATCTCCAAGATTGATGCTGGAAGTTGCTACTTCAGCTGATGGAGATTTTACTTTGAGTTTATGTTAAAAACTCTGTTTTAATTCAAGTTTCTGAGGAGATGTTGTTTTGAGAAACAATATTTTTCATCTATTGTTATGGATTATCAGTTATTCGATAGAATTTTTCTAGCATGATGAATAACAGTGTTTTCTATTATGGATGATTGTCTCTTCAATACTTGATAACATAAACTATCAGTGTTCTAAGGTATAATTTAAAGAACCTCTGTAGGGATAGGTTACATCAGTCTAAGTAGTTCTAAGTAATTCATGGAATTATGGATACAATCCAGGTATTCCTAAGAATAGTACTTATGACAACTACTTAGAGGTATAAGATGCTAACCAGACCCTTTTAGTAGGCGATTGTATCTCTATAGGTTATTTCGTGTTTGCTCTGGTTTGCTGGTTTGAGTTTACTTCCGCAGTTGCCTTAACAGGCATTGATACTGTAATCATTTAAGATTTGGATATATTTATCTAGTTCACTACAAGTCTTAGTCTCTTGCTTTAATCAAGAGCGTTCAAGATTAAGGTAGAGAATAAGTTAAACAAGACCGTAAAAACATTATGGTACATTCATAATGGTGTATGTAAAGTGATGTGCGTTTACAGTATCTGGCAGAGCAAAGGGATTGCATCCCAGTTAACTACACCTATTATCCCTCGATAGGGATATCGTAGGTAAAACGAAACAAGATTCTTTAAAAGATTATAAGTTATGCCAGTGTCGCCAAATTTTCGTTTTTGGGAAGAGCGCCAAAAGCAGTTGTGTGTTTGTTTAATCTAGTGTCTTCTAAATCAGTTCCAAATACCTTAGCAGACCTTGACTCTGTCAAAAGGGCAATGATGGGTAATTCGACTGTTAAGTTGATATAGGAAACTGATTGGTTGGAAGAAAGGTTTAATGGGAGGTTGCCATAAAAGGCTTAATGGTACTAGTTTGTGAAAACAGTCTCTGGACTTGTTCCCAGCTTAACGAACAACATCGTACTTGTCCCTTAAAGCGCAGCGAAGCTGTTAAGACAAAAGATGCAGTTTAATGACGTCAAGTCATGGATTCAGAAATGAATCAGTAAATGTTATGGTTGTGTATCAGGATCAGTGATTGCCAAATAGCTTATCAGCTATAAGCAATTGATTGATATACAAGAAAAATGCTCGAATGGCAGCCTAGTATATTCACGAGTCTAGGTTAGTGAGTAAGGTATGTTTCACAACAAGACTTTCTCACTGGTTGCAATTATTAAACCAAATTCGAATTCTTTTAACCATAACAGCACATATGAATCTATATATCTGGAAGATAGATGACGTCATCCGTATTTTATAAATGGGTACCTTGATAAAAGGTGACGACATCTTTATGCAACAACCAGATAAGTTATGTGCAAAGCATCATGTCTGGAAGCCAAGGTAGTTCAAGTATGAACTTAAAGGAGCTTCTGTAGGAACTGAGTCTACAATAGGCGACATGAATCGCCATTTATTAAAACTCCGGATTCGATTTATGGATATCAAAATAAATATCATGACAAACAGTAAATGCCCTATGCATGCTCCTATTTAATTTAATTCGTAGATTCAAAGGGATACCTTAAACTCCAAGGACTGATCTACAGATCTAGATCGATGACGGCAATGAAGATGGTGCAAATCTGGATCTGGAATCGATCAAAACGATGGTGTTCCTACAGATCTGATCTTCTGATCTGTTCCCTTGCTCGATCCGGAAATCTGGTGAGGATACGCTACCGGATCTACAGCCGCCCACTCTCTCACAATCTCTCTAGGGTTTCTGATTTGAAAATCAAACTTAAAACATATGTGGGCTAGTGAGAGATCATCTATTTATATAGATCTGGAGAATGGGCTATTAGGGTTTAATAAACCCTATTGGGCTCTGAGCAGTATTGGGCCAGACCAGGGATCAAATGCAAATAATAAAGTGGGTCTCCTATTAATTAATTCCATGTTCAACCCAGAACATAATTAATAAATAAACATTAATTCATGCCACCAGAGAATTAATTCTGACCTACCCCTTTATTACCACGTTATTAGGAACGGGTTGCATTGACTTGGTTAATCCCCATATTTAAGGTTTCAGACATTCATTAATTAATTCAGCGTATGACAATTAGCTGTAATTAATTAATCTCTTATTATTCCTGAGTAGTACCACTCAACCCTTATCGCTTATGCTTGAATCAATGATTCAGCCTGCAGGACTTAGCATAACGAACCTCGTGAGCTTCCCAGGGAATGTCACCATCCTGAAACGGATATGGTTATCTAAATCCAGCCTGAGGAAACCCCACACAAGCTGCCATCACCCAAGATGCAGATATACGAGTACATGTAAGACTCTCCACCATAGCAAGTCAAAGTGATAGTCAACCCATGTGTGCCCCTCAGCTTTTAATAGACTTTAGATCCGACCAAGTTACCGAGATCTTTACTCATTCATATGTCAAGTAGAATGGTTCATCTCACTGTTGATCCTATCAATACATTTAGATGTACCGGTCACACAAAGCAGTCAAGATAAACCGCTTATGGACTTGTGTGCCGCAGCCTAAACCGACAGCCAAACCAGAAACTGTCTCAGCTGTGATAACTGTTTATATCTCGCTAGGTCGAACAATCTATACGATCTTCTGTGATCTCTTACACACCGTATGATCTCCCTATCGACGAGATAACTGGATGTGTTTGTTCGCATCATATGATTGTTAATTCAGACAGGAGTTGTTTATTGCAAGTCATTAATGATTACCAGTATATCAAACATAACGTTTCCCAATATACCAATCATAATGCTTTTATGTATACAATTCCAACAGCTTCAAAGTCATGAAACAGATATTTTGATATTGTCTATCGAGAATGAGAGTTTCATGTACCAGTTATGTGTCAGCGTAAGCATGGTTTTCCTTGCACATTATGTAGATAATATTTTCATATTCGGAAACGGTGTGGAGATATTGTCAGGCATAAAGGATTTTTATCCGAACAGTTTCAGAAGTAGGACTTATGAGATCTTGGAACATCTTTTGAATTAAAGTCTTGTGTTGTCACAAGAAAAGGATGTTCAGGTATCTCAAGTTGCTTAAATTGATTCTGTGGTGAGTCGTTCATAGCAAGAAATATTGTTATCTTTCTATATTGTAAATGAACGAGGTTAGATATCTGTACTGCTATAAGCATGTTAAACAAATATAAGTTCAACTCTGGATAGGCACATTGGTTAATGAATGAGCCTTGTGAGTTGAATGGCATCGGATATCCAGGAGGATCATAAGGAAAGGAAATCGACCTCTAACTATGTGATGGCCTTGGAGGAGGGATTATAGGAATTCAACATAGAAGTGTGTTGCGGGTTCCGGTATGAAGGCTGAGTTTTTCACAGCTTCATTAGCTTCGCAGGAAGCAAGCATAACTCCGATGTTATCCTCTAGAGCTGTGTGTTATGAGTTTGCCTAATAAAATCACATGGAATTGTGATCATGTTGGTGCAATGAAAAACTCAAGGGAACCCAAGACTCACAAGGTGGTGAAACACATGGGATGTGTGGTATCACATCATACGAGAAATCGTGACAAGAGGTAATGTGAATGCAGTGGGAGTGATTGACAGTATAGACACACTTAATACTTATATAAAACAATGGTATAATGCTTTAAGTATAAGTGGGAGATTGTTGGGATTGTATACTGAAAGCATATATGATTAAGTGTTTTGTATACTTGTCTTCATATATGTGTTGCTATAACAATGCTCGCTGTCTGATGAAACAAACATACGACGAACCATAATATCCTATTATCTCGCCTATAGGGATGAACATATGGTGTGTAGGAGATCACAGAGGATCATATGAGTCGTTTGACCTAGCGAGATATAAACAGTATCACAGCTGAGACAGACCCTGGATAGGCTGTCGGTCTAAGCTGCGGTAAATCGGTTCATAAGTGGGCTTATCCTAGCTACTTGATGTGTCGGAACATAGTTTTGTACTGATGGGATCAACAGTGGGATGTGCCATTCTCATTGACATATGAATGAGTCAGATCCTTAACATACTTCCTATGATCTTAAACCTAACTGAAGGATAAGGGGCACACACAGATTGACCACACTTTGATTTACCAAAGTGGCGAGTCTTACTTGTACTCTAATACTCGTATTTTGGGTGTTGGCAATTTGTGCGTGGCCTGCTTAGGCCGGACGTTTAGGTAAGCATATCCATTTCAGGATGGTGACATTCCCTGAGGAGATCACAAGGTTCATTATGCTAAACCCTGCAAGTTGAATTATTTAATTCAGGCATAAGTGAAAAGGAGTGAGTGGTATTACTCAGGAAATAAGAGACTAATTAATTATGGCTGGTTGTCATAAGCCAAATTAATTAATGAATGTCTAAAACCTTAAATATGTGGATCATGTTAGTTTGGTGCAACCCGTTCCTAATAACGTGGTAATAAAGGGGCGAGTCAGCATTGTTACCGTGGTGAAGGTTAAAACAATGTTTTATTAATTAATTATGTTCTGGGTTGAACAAGGAAGGATTAATTAATAAAGAGGGCCGACTTTATTATTTGCATCTGGTCCCTGGTCTGGCCCATGAACTGCTCAAGCCCATTAGGGTTAGGGTTTCTTAAAACCCTAACACTATATATAGGCCTTCTCTCTATCAGATCAAGTGAGATTTTTCAGTATATTGAAAATATAGAGAGAGACGGCGGCGACGATCCGTAAGGGAGAAACTGATCGATTTCTCCAGATCTCGGATTCAACTTGGTAGATAATCCTCACCATATTACCAAGGTGCAAGGGAACAAATCAGAAGATCAGATCTGTAGGAACAACTGTTCATCGCCGGCGTTCAGATTCAGATCCAGATCTATTTCATCGTTATTGGCTCCGATCTAGATCTGTAGATCAAATGTTGAAATTAGGTATTCTCTAAATCCATCCTCTACAATTAATTTTGTAGGAGCATGCATAGGATCGCATGGTTTATTTAATTGAAATTTGTTCCTGGTATCCTAAAAATGATCCTTGGCAAGAAATTTATTAATGGCAACTCGTGTTGTCCATCGTAGACTCAAACCCTACACACATAAGTCAGAATGGATCAATTCAACACTTCCTCTGCTCGAGACTGACTAGCCTTGAAAGGCCTAGTTGACATCTTGCCCTCGATGCAGGATTCGCAGACTTGATAAGGTAGAGCCCGTACTAAGTCCAATGTACCAACATCTGCAAGTCTCTGAATCCGCTTCAAGCTGATGTGACCCAGTCTCAAGTGCCAGAGATATGTAAGATCCTCATTAGAAGATGTATGTTTTCTCTTTCTAGGATTATCAATTACGGATGAATTACATGCAATACTTACGGAAGACTTATGATTACAGTTAATAACATAGAGAGAATTATTCAGCATTCCACGACAAATAACACCGTTATTACCAATGATAGAAACACTACTATAAAAAATAATTGAATATCCATCAACATAAAGTTTGGAAACTGAAATAAGGTTTCGCCAAAAATCCGGCACATACACAACATCTCTCAAATTTAAAACAGAATCATCAAAGTACAAGGTGAAATCTCCAATGGCAGCTGTCAGAGGCCCCGCTCGGTCGCACCAAATTGGCTCGACCGAGCCAAATCTTGATTTTTTAGCTGTTTGGCAGTTTTCAACATGGCTCGGGCGAGCCATGGGTGGCTCGGACGATCCAAGGCCCTGTTTGCTCATTATAAAAGGGGAAAAATGGTTACTTTTCATAACTTTGAATAATCACCTCCTAAATTCTCTCTACGATTCTCATTTCCATCCTTTCCAGAACCTTACCCAAGGTATCAAGGAGCTAATTCATCAATCCTTGGAGAAGAATTGAAGATCCAAGGGGGTAGATCAAGACCAATCGAATCCAATTGGGGAAGATTTCACTTTCTACTTATCAATTGTAATGGATTTATTTGATTTCAACTTTGTATTGTTACAATTGAAAGGTATGTTGCTCTAATTCAATTTGGATGTTGATTTGAACAAGGATGCATGAAGATTAGGTTTGATAATTGTTTGTTAACTTTCCTTTGAGAGCTTAAATTGCACTAGATCTTGTTCCTTACCTCTTAGGTGTAGGTAATAGCCAACACGCGGGCGGAATCGTCGTGAATAGTGTAGATTCATACGATTTTAGTTCCAATGCTTGTGCGGTGCTAGGTCGTAGGGCAATAATTGACGTTCTATTTGGAGTGGTCTAAGGCTTAATAATGTAGTTGTTTGCGAATCTTAGCATCATCAACTGTTAGCTCGCCGTGACAAGGGGTTAACGAGTGTAGGGTCGATTGCTCTATCTCCTAGGGATTAAAATGTGTTTACATCAATGATTAAACTAATTGGATTACGTCTACGTTTATTTCAAAATCCTATCTACCTCATTTGTGTATTTGCTTGTTTTGGTTTACCAATGTGTGGAGAGAATTTAATGATTGTTTTGAGACTTAATATTGGTTGTAGGTTTAATTCATTACTTGTTATATGTTGTTAGCATAGGTTTAAATTGATTGCCTAGATTGATAAAAATTACTTAACGATTCTATTTTGCCTAGCTATAAGACTTTGCTATAGTATCCCAGTATTCTAGCGGGCGAAACGAAGGAGGACCTGGATTGATAATTAAACCTTGAGAGTGCAGTGAGAATTTGTATGAGTTTTTATTGTGCATCAAGTTTTTAACCATTCTCTTACAGACAAGGTCTTTCACGAGATCACAGTTGATAGTTCGTTCTACTTCACCGTACGTGGCCACTAAGTCCATCCAGATCGCAACAGTGCTACAATAGCCCATGTACTTGATCTTCAGTTCTCTAGACAGGTTATCCAAGATTAACTTGTAAGTAAAATCCTCAGACGCCACCCATCTATCATAGAACTCCTTCTCACGTCTAGAGACTTTATAGTAACGTGGGGCAAGTAGCATCATAGTAAGAACAAACATGTGTTGCTTATTCAGGAGAATATACTCAATGCACTATCTCCATTCATGGAAGTTTGGACCAGTTAGAGGATTGAGAGCAAGTAAATGATCGACAGTAGACATAGACATATCTGAAATAATAAAAATCTTAAATAAGAACATACATGTAGAACTACGAAAACAAATGCATTGACAACCTTTTAATAAATCAAATACAAATGTTTTCCACTAATTGCCCAAGAGTTCCCACCGCAAGCTACACTCATAGACGTTTACGATGTCACCCTCAACCAGAACTGCGGGTTTTAAGCCCCAAACCATTTAATTTCACTACCATGTCAGGAAGCTTTTGACACTAGAAATTAATAATTAGTGAAAACCTTAGACCAAGCCATCTCTCAAGAACAGGGATGCAATTCTTGCATTATATTCTAAGATGCTTCTTAGCCATTAACCACAAATTTAACTCCTGCCAAAAGCGACAGTTTAGCATGGCACGTAACCATACCGCACAACCCTTAAAGCTTTTGTTATCTATAATTTAAATCAATCCTAGAATACTTGTGAAAGAGATCTACACAAGCTACACTCGTAGACGTTTACGCAAAACCCTCCCACTATTCACATGATTTAAATTGTTTGTCTAGAAATCCTAACAACCGTACCCATGCACCTCTAATAACTAGCAAGCTACACTCGTAGACGTTTACTAGAACGAGAGATACACTTACAGCCTAAGACCGCTTTGTGGAGGTCTATTGATTTTAATTAAAAAATCAGCTTAGTATTTTTCTTTTAAAAGGTTTCTTATATGCGCACACATAATTTCTTTGTTATTATATTTTCCAAATATTTTCATGTAATTAAACAAGCCCGAAAATTTCCATAATATAATCCAACAAAAGAAATAAAAGCGATATATCATGCTTTTGTGATCATACGAGGACATAAATAAATCACATATCATACGAGGACAATTAAGGCAATCAAAAATTCCTCATGGCCCAACAAAATAGGAAAAATAAATCCTATCTATTACAATTTGAATTTTGAATATATTTTGATAAATCAAAATCTTCTAGGGACTCCAAATATTTAACCACCAAATCTTTTGGGATTTAGGCCTTTGTGATCTGATGATTTGCCCTAACCCTAATGCAAACCCTAGGGTTTACACAGGATTGTACAAACCACCAAAACACGAGCCACCTCCGCAAGGACAGCAATCGCCGACGACAGCCACCGCCGCCGCCGCCGCCGAACGCCTGCGCGAGCGTGCGTTGCGCATTTCTGTGCGCGCCGCCCGAACCATCGCCGGTGTCTGCCCGCGCGCTGCTCATGTTGCCGGTCGCGCGCTCACCGCTGCCGCTGCCGTGTCCACCGTCGTCGTCGTCGGCTCCATCTTCGTTCTTCATCCTCGACCCGTTCAATTACAGATTTGAAATTAAAAAAATACAGAATAATTTATTCTATTACAAATTTTCAAATCTATATTAATTACGGATTTTCTCGTGATTTTAAAAAAATAATTCAGCCCTACACGGATAAACCACCGCGGGCTGAATCATACGGGTTGCCACGAGGAACAAAAACCATCCACAATACAAAATAAAATTCATACATGCATATTTGATTTTAATTGTGCATAATAGAACCATAAATCAAAACCTGGCTCTGATACCAATTGTAGGGATTTCTAGTGAACCCAATCACAAAATCCAACTGAACCGAATCGATTTATGGATATTGTACACAATAAAAATTCATAATAAATCCTTGCATGCTCCCATGAATTTAATTCTTAGAATGGTGGATTGAGAGATTACCGTAATTCCGTAGAGTCTGATCCGATCTTTCGCGTTTGAATATCCAATTCCAATTCAACCACGCGATTCGATTTAATCTGCAGAAACATAAATTAGAAATCTAATTTCTTAGATAAAATCGAAACAAAAGAGAAGAAGAAAGAAATCTGTTCTCCAGATTAGATCTTCAGAGTTGTGTCCCAATGCTGTTCAAATCTGCTACTAGTCAGGATTCCACAGATCTGTGTTGTAGGCCGGAGCAGAAAAACTCTTCTTCTCCGCACTACAAGTGCCTGATAAGCTCATTATTTTACTCGCTTATCTATATTATTTTCTACTATTTTATGTAGTTTTATTGAGTTTATATATATATTCTATGCATGAGTCTATATTAGGTGGTATTATGCTCATTTTGGTGTTTTTGTAGGGTTTTAGGCCTAAGTTCACGAGAAAGTCGTTCCGAAAGCAGTGATGTGTAAGTGTAGCAGTGAAGATTTCTTCCACAAGAGGAATTCGGGCTATTGGAAAATGGCAGTGGATGATGTTTTGAGTTAGCTCTCCAACGCAACGGGAATCGAGTCAATCGGAGTTCGGGAGAGGAAGTTATGGCCAAAACCGTGAGACCGCGCAGAAGGGGCGAGAAGCTGCATCGACAGACGCCAATCAACATCGATCGACGCCTTGGAGGAAGGCCACGTTGATCGACATGGATCAGCCACGATCGAAGCGAGGCTGTCTGCTGGTGCGAAAATTCGAAGAAAAACGGATTTAATCATATCTTTAGCCCTAGATTTCATAGGATACATATCCACCCCTATAAATAGCCTACTAAATTCAATTTTTCAGAATTCATTTTCATATTTTCGTTCTATAATTTGGTTTTGAGAGTTTGGAGACTTGGGAAACACGAAACCCTTTTATTTTCTTGTAAGTTCTTTATGTTTATGCAATTTAATATGTTTTCGTTTGGATTTCTATCTGCGATGAGTGGCTAGAAACCCTAGCGGGTTCTAGGGGTTGATATTATTATGGATGCATGTTAAGATTAATTAATTAGGTTCATGATTCCTGTGTTTATTTTATAATTCTAATTTAATTCAAGGACCGAGAGGTGACGATTAATTTAGATGTCTAGCTATTGATAGAAGGACCGAGAGCTGAATATTAATAGTGGGAATATGAATGCATGATACAATCTACACTATCCAAACAGATGTACTAGACTGTAGGAATTGAACTGATTTGGTTATCAGATTGACTAATTTGGTGTACTTTGAGCCCGAGCGGAGATAGTCACTAATTAGTAATCTAGGTTATATTTGCCAAACAAGGAAATATAGCATTATTGCAGTATTCCACCTGTTAAATTAGTTGATTCCTACATGTTATCCATAATAAGAATTCTTCCCTAGAATCTGTGTTCTTTTAAAATTGCTTTCAAAACTACTTTAATTTTCAGCATTGTCATCTTTACTTTTATGAAACCCTGATTTTGGATCCCTCAAACATTGAATCCTAGAATTAGAATTAGTACATAGGATAATTTCCCCACACAATTCCCCTGGATCAATAACCTTAGGGTTTACAAATTTATTTGCCACTGTTTCTATAATTAATATGTTAGAAATAATAGTGATCAAATTGGCGCCGTTGCCGGGGAAATTGTTAGATTTTATCTTGTTACTAGTTCGTCCTAGGATTTGCTGGATTGAGTTTTATTTTCTGTACGTGTGCGTGTGTGAGTTTTTGTTTCTGTATTCCACGTCGATCAACGCCCCTTAGCATCGATCGACGTCGATCATTTTTTGTTGCGTCGATCGACGGACACCTTACATCGATTGATGCTAACTACTCTTTTGCATCGATCGACGTGACATCCACGTCGATCGACGCCGAACTAATATTTACCTATTTCCTGTGCACGTGCATGAACACGCGAGCCAAAGGAAAAACACTCGAAGCCTTTGTCCCTGTAATTGAAGCAACCTGCAGGAAAATCAATAAGAAAGGAAAAGACAAACAACGAGAGATGGCTGAGAATCCTGAAGCACCTCTGCAAAATATGACTCCCGAGGAGCAGATGCAATTTGTGAATGAAGTACAGCAACTGAGAGCACAACTACAAGCAGCCCAGGCTACTCAGGCAGAGCAAGCCGCAAGACTGGCAGAGTTGAACAACAGGCAGATTGAGGTTCCGCAAAGATCCATCTTGGATCGATTTCTTCCACAGCAAGCGGAGGCCGGATTCAGAGTCAGCATTGATGCCAACAACTTTGAGCTGCGCATAGGCCTTATTCAGATGGTGCAGCAAAACCAGTTTGGGGGAAGAGCTGTAGAAGATCCATATACCCACCTCAACCAATTCATCGAGGTGTGTAACATTGTGAAGCAGAACGGAGTAACCCAAGATGTGATCAGGATGAGACTGTTCTCGTTCTCACTCAAAGACGAGGCACGATCTTGGTTTGCTGGACTGGATAAGAGTCAGATCGGGACATGGGAGGAGCTTCGAGCAGAGTTCCTTACCAACTACTTCCCACCGAGCCTGCTGCTGAAGAGGAAAGCTGCCATTACTACTTTCAAGCAGATGTATGACGAGTCGCTTTACGAGGCCTCGAAGAGATACAAAGAGCTTCTACGACTCTGTCCTGGACATGGCATCGATCTGGAGATGCAAGTGTGTCATTTTTATGAGGGTTTGAACCCTCACATAAAGGAGCTGGTTTATGCATCTGCTGGAGGGATACTGATGAAGAAGAGTGGTACAGAAAGTATGAGGTTGCTGGCAGACATGGCGCTGAATAGCCACCAATGGCTAACTGATAGGCAGCTACCAGTCAAAGCAGTCGAGATAAAGCCAGAATTCGACGTGGTCGCTGAGGTGAAAAAGCTCCGGGAGGAGATTGAAAAGTTGGCACATCACAAGTTGCAGCTGTTGCAGAGCCAAGCATGGCCATAGTACCCGTGGAGGCTGACTACATCAACAGGGGTGCAAGCAGTTCGTCTGGAAATGCCAGTACGGAGGTGAACTACATTGGCGGTGGTTATCACAATAACTACCGAGGCAATCAAGGGTATCAGTACAACCATGGGCGATCTCACCCTGGTTTTTCCTATGCTAATCCTTCTGCTGCAGAACACCCTCCGCCTGGTTTTGATGCAGGTACTGGAGGAGAGATCGTGGAAAGGAAGAAATCCGTGCTAGAGGAGATGCTCGAGAAATTCATCAAGAGCTCGGATAACCGGTTTGGGAAAGTAAAAACCGAGGTGAAAGGAATGGCCAACCACATGCAGTTGATGACGAAACATCTTCAGATGATGGACACACAATTAGGCCAGGTTGCCACCACACTCGGCAACCAACACAAGCCTGGACAGCTTCCAAGCAAAACGGAGGTGAACCCAAAGGCCCAAAAAGACTGCAAAGTCATTACTCTGAGGTCTGGGACGAGCTACAAGGGTCCCGAGATGGCTGTAAATGATTCTGGAGGCAAAAAGGAGCAAAAATGCACAGGAGATGAGTCCACGTCGATCGACACACCATCTTCATCGATTGATGTAGAAGACAGAGGCCCGTCGATCGACGCCAAAGTCTGTTCCAGCCGAAAAGCTGAAGCAGTCTGAAGATCAACCCCCTCCTTTTCCATTCCCACAGAGGTTCGCGAAGCAGAAAGAGGACGAGAAGTTCTCCAGATTTGTGGAGAACCTGAAGCAGGTCAGCATCAACATCCCGCTGATCAAAGCACTGAAGGAAATTCCGGGGTACATGAAGTACCTCCGGAAATTGATGAGTGGAAAGAAACAATTCGTGGAGAACGAAATGGTGAAGATCCACGAGCAGTGCAGCCTGCTACTTCAAAAGCAGATACCCATCAAGAGAAGTGATCCTGGATGCTTCTCTATTCTGGTTGAGATTGGGGGACACACGTTCGAGAGAGTAATTTGTGATACTGGGGCCAGTATCAACCTGATGCCGTACTCCATCTACAAGCATCTCAACATCGGAGAGATGAGGCCCACGACGATCACCCTGCAGATGGCGGACCGGTCTGTGTCCCGCCCGAAAGGTATACTAGAGGATGTGCTCATTCGTGTGGGCCATCTCATTTTTCCTGCAAACTTTTTGGTGCACGAGATGAAGGAGGACGAGACCATGCCCATGATATTGGGGCATGAGTTTCTCGACACTAGCGCCACTCTCATTGACTGTCGAGGCGGCGAGATCACACTCCGAGCGA
Source organism: Plectranthus barbatus (assembly GCA_026898455.1). Lineage (NCBI taxonomy): Eukaryota > Viridiplantae > Streptophyta > Magnoliopsida > Lamiales > Lamiaceae > Plectranthus > Plectranthus barbatus. Next base: position 412,050 of record JAPKLW010000429.1, read on the forward strand.
ACGACGAGAAGATCACCTTTGTGATCGACAAGTGAAAGAAGAAAGCGGAGTGCAATAAGGTCTCCACTACTGAAGAAGGAGATGAATCTGAAGAGGAAGAAGCAGCTGCCATCGAATGGGAGCGAGGAAACGGGGGGGTGAATCTGTCTACTACGCCGCCTTTTTCTGAGCTCACCACCATTATCAAGGATCGTAAGGTTTACATGGTGGATGCCAAAGGCCGGCGAGTCTGGACCCGACCTCCTTGGCGGTGATTTGAGGTATCGTCGAGCTGCGACGTTAAATCAAGCACTTGTTGGGAGGTAACCCAACCTTTTCCATATTTCCTTTTTTAATTTTCATTTTTTTTATTATTATTTTGAATTTCTTTTATTTTGCATTAACAGTTGTTTTGCAGTATTAAAAAAAAATTTGGAGATCGGCTCAACGTCGATCGACGCAGCCTGGCGTCGATCGACGCCAAGCAGCCCAGCGTGATACACTTCCATCCTCAACGGGATCGGCAAGAAGGCTTCACGTTGATCAATGCAAAGTGCCAGCTGCAACTATTTCACGCCGCGCAATGTTCGAAGACTCCGGGGGATAAAAAGTGGATGTCTGAGATCCACTACTAGGTATCGTTCCCTCTTTTGTCTGATGTTCAAACTTATTCCACTCTTTGAGTTGGAAATAAGTTTGGGGGGATGTGGACAAGAGATGGAACATTCTATCGTTTATTTATTCTGCTTTCCGTATTTAAATTTTGCCTTAATTTTTAAGTTTATTCTATTTTGTGGGGAAAATTTTTTAGTTTTGAAATAACCCGAATGAGATTGTGATAGTTGAATCGATTGAGGATTGAGTTTGATTTGATTTTAATTGTGGTTAGATGCCTATGGATGTAGAATACCGCATGATAGGATTTATTTGACACTTATGCTTGCATGCTGATTGAGCTGATTTGAAATTGACTGTGGAAGAAAATTTTGAACCCTTGTGTGAGAAATTTGAGCCTTTATTTCGTTTGATGTGTGTTTTTATTTCTCTAGAACTTGCTTATTTTCTGTGTTGAGACTGCATAGTGTGCACAAGTTTAGGAGATGATTTTAGGCCATCTTTGATAGCCCAATTCCCTAAACACTGTCCCTTCACATTGAATTTTCCCTAGTCTGCCCCGTTGAGCCTTTAGTTTTCTTTCCTTGTCTATGAGCTTAAGAAAAAGTTATGGTTTTCTCTTGTCTATAAGAGATGGTGGTGAATAAGGGTGGAATGATTGTGAGATGGAGATAAGAAACTATAAATTAGTGGTGAAAAGATGTGTGAAAAAGAAGCTCAAAGAAGTAATTAGAATTCTCATAAGCTCTCTGAAAAGAAAAGAATACAAAAATTATGTAAAGAGCATTAGAGATTCAAAATGAGCTAGAAAAATTTAAGTTGTGTGTTGTTGATATATTTGAGGAGATGAGGTGGATGATGAATTGAAGGTGGTTTGGATTGATTGAGGAAGTACAACTTGATTGATTTTAGTCACTTGGCCATATTTTCCCTACCCTTCACAAAAAAGCCAACATTATAACCTAATGAAAGTGCTTTTTGATTCTAGGCTTGTGTACACATTCTAGCAGTGGAGATATTAGAAAATTTGCAAGCCTATGGTAGAAATTTCTTCATACATGTTTTTGAGTGCTTTCATCTATACCTTAAACATTTGAGAGTTGAGCGATACACTTCCCGTGAGTTCTTCCAATGTTGATGAATTTTCTGTCTCTTTCAAATTGCTTGTGTGTAGTGAATTTTTTATTCTTGACTGTGATGGATCTTGTGAGGCATTGCACTTTAATCGCATGATCTTTTGATTTCTTTCTTGCCGATTGATTGAGGACAATCAAACGTTCAAATTTGGGGGGTTTGATAAGCTAATTATTTTACTCGCTTTTCTATATTATTTTCTACTATTTTATGTAGTTTTATTGAGTTTATATATATATTCTATGCATGAGTCTATATTAGGTGGTATTATGCGCATTTTGGTGTTTTTGTAGGGTTTTAGGCCTAAGTTCACGAAAAAGCCGTTCTGAAAGCAGTGACGTGTAAGAGTAGAAGTGAAGATATCTTCCACAAGAGGAATTCAGGCTATTGGCACATGGCAATGGATGATGCTTTGAGTTAGCTCTCCAACGCAACTGGAATCGGGTCAATCGGAGTTCGGGAGAGGAAGTTATGGCCAAAACCGTGAGACCGCGCAGAAGGGGCGAGAAGCTGCGTCGACAAACGCCAATCAGCGTTGATCGACGCCTTGGAGGAAGGCCACGTCGATCGACGTGGATCAGCCACGATCGAGGCGAGGCTGTCTGCTGGAGCGGAAATTCGATGAAAGACGGATTTATTCATATCTTTAGCCTTAGATTTGATAGGATACATATCCACCCTTATAAATAGCGTACTAAATTCGATTTTTCAGAATTCCTTTTCATATTTTCGTTCTACAATTTGGTTTTGAGAGTTTGGAGACTTGAGAAACACGAAACCCTTTTATTTTCTTGTAAGTTCTTTATGTTTATGCAATTTAATATGTTTTCTTTTGGATTTCTATCTGCGATGAGTGGCTAGAAACCCTAGCGGGTTCTAGAGGTTGATATTATTATGGATGCATGTTAGGAGTAATTAATTAGGTTCATGATTCCTGTGTTTATTTTATAATTCTAATTTAATTCAAGGACCGAGAGTTGACGATTAATTTAGATGTCTAGCTATTGATAGAAGGACCGAGAGGTGAATATTAATAGTGGAAATAGGAATGCATGATACATTCTACACTATCCAAACAGATGTAATAGACTGTAGGAATTGAACTGATTTGCTTATCAGATTGACTAATTTGGTGTACTTTGAGACCAAGCTGAGATAGTCACTAATTAGTAATCTAGGTTATATTTGCCAAACAAGGAAATATAGCATTGTTATAGTATTCCACCTGTTAAATTCGTTGATTCCTACATGTTATCCATAATAAGAATTCTTCCCTAGAATCTGTGTTCTTTTAAAATTGCTTTCAAAACTACTTTAATTTTCAGCATTGTCATCTTTACTTTTATAAAACCCTGATTCTGGATCCCTTAAACAATGAATCCTAGGATCATAATTAGTACATAGGATAATTTCCCCACAAAATTGCCCTGGATCGATAACCTTAGGGTTTAAAAATTTATTTGCCACTGTTTCTATAATTAATCTGTTATAAATAACAGTGATCAGTGCCGCCCCTCTCTCTCTCTCTACTCTAGGGTTTTGACTGATTTGAATGATCATAAAAGTTACTAGGGTTTCCAAGAGAGAGTGGTCTATTTATAGACCCAGGGTTTTATCTCTAATGGGCTACTGGGCCTTTTTTCAGCATGTTTATTTGGGTCAGTCCTGGGACCTAATGCAAATAATAAAGTGGGCCTATAATTAATTAATTTCCATGTCTACAACCCAGGACACAATTAATTAATTAATATTAATTCTTTTTCACCACAGAATTAATACTGACCTACCCCTTTATTACCACGTTATGAGAACGGGCTGCATTAATTGAGAATCCCCATATTTAAGGTTACCGAACATTCCTTAATTAATCGGAGCCTCTGACATGCTCTAATTACAATTAATAAATATCTTATTATTCCTGAGTAGTACCACTCAATCCTTATCACTCGTGCCCGAACTTAATCAGCCTGCAGGACTTTGGCACGATGAATGTTATTGAGTTCCTCAGGGAATGTCCCAATCTCAGGCGGTACTACACGAACTGCTGTTAACCAAGATGCGGATATACGAGCACGTTACTCAGGCTCTCCACCATGGCATGTCAAAGCAATAGTCAACCCGTGCAAACCCCTGAACCTTCGTTAGGGTTTGGACTCAATCAATATCGAGATCTTGTATTCGCTGATGTCAGACAGACGAATACATCTCATTGATGTCCATCAATACGCCACCCCTATGTACCAGCATGTCAAGTAACCAAGATAGGCTACTTATTCCGACGATGCCGCAGCCATCCAGACAGACGTATCCTCATACACTGTCTCGGCAGTGATTAGGTTTATGTCTCACTAGGTCAAGTGATCATACTGTCTTCTGCGATCTACAACACGTCGTATGATTGTCCCTATCAGTGAGATAAGAGGATACCATTGTTACATACATGTAAGATTGCTTGACAGATAGGAGAAATAAACCGTCATATATTCATTATAATACATGCTTTCAGTATACAAAACCCATCATCTTCTACCTACAACATTAATAGAAGAATTCCTTCACTTTCCGGTGGATGTAGTTGGGCAACCAGTGAACAACATAGTTCTAAGGTGTATGGTTTATGTTTTGGTTGACAAGTTTCACTTTGTAATTTTTGAGTGATCAAGTTGTGCGGTTTATTAGAGGATCCATATATAATATAAAGTAAAAGTAGATAAAAGTTGATGAATATTTATATAATAAAAAATAATAATGAGTGTCCCATATTTATGTGTCAGACTTATTAGACATACGGATCATTCATTCAGCTTAGGCTTCTAAAAATGGATGATCCTAACTGCTAGATTTAAAAGAATTCAGTCTATACGATGAATAAAGCCCACAAATTAAGGCCTTCAAAGACCAAACTGGATTAGGATTTGGTGAATTACTCCACACCAATAATAATAATAATAATAATTGTTGAGGTTCGAATTTTCAAGAAATTGGAGCCCTTAGAACTTTGTCAGAAATGCAGCAGATAATAACAATGAAAACAGGAAATAGACAATAAAAACAATAATCGAGCGTTCGGCACGGATCAATGAGCGTAGATATATGATGAAATCTGTGGAAAATTAGACAGAGTATCGGCGATGTTTCTATGAAGGGAAAAAGATACAAAAAATGATCCCCTTGCCCCTATTTATAGACAGGATAGGGGTAAGGGAGTACAACCTAACCGTTGGCATCGACCATTAACGGCTCGCCGCGAATCTCGGAGCAGCTCCGGGTTTTTCGGGGGCTATTAGGGCTACAACGGCCGAGCGCCGCCAGATGATTAGGGTCTCTCATTCTTGAATGCCTCGACATTGACCCTCTCGCCTCCTCGGTGCTGAGGCATTTAAATCATCATTGGCGAGGCACTGACTTGGTATCTTGTTGATCTTGATGAACAGGCTTCCCGGGCTGGGCTGCTTACATGGGCCGATTTATCCATTGGGCTCAGACCTCGTGGGCCTGGCCCCAACAATAGCCCCTTTTGGTTTCAGGGCCTATCAAGGTTAGGCGATGGAATCAAAACTACGAATTAAGATTCGCTACAGAGTGCAGAACTTCGAGGCATCCAAGAGACTATCCTCGGGCCCAAGAGATACTTTCGGGGAGAGTAGCTCCTTATAGAAAGTAGTCAGGATACTACTCCTGGTCGATACGAAGATTCCTTGGCAATGCAAGCACATGACCGTGCGGGGAACACCGGGATGTCGCCCCGCGGGCCAATACGTGAGTTCGGGGGTCACGTGTGTCAGAATCATTCCAAAGAATGTTCTCTCGCATGGAACGGTACTCTCACGCGGGTCACTCTGTTTAGGCTCTGTGGAGCACTGGCAAGATAAGTTATAGCAGATCGTAGGACACCTGGCGAGTTCCCGAGGGGAGGCCTCGCATTCCCGTTGATGGTGTTGATCGCGTTATAGTTCTTCCTGCTAGGGGGTTTTGCCGCTTAGGATTTTTCTTGGACGGGTCGAACCTGAAGAGTGATGCAGGTCGATGGCGAGACATTGTGCATCTCGACGTGGCCTATGTTTTTTATTTTCCTGCCCTTAGGGTGGCATGACCGTAATTTATACCAACTTCGGGGTCAGATTCTGGGATGCGAACTATTTTCTCTTTTAAATAGAGAAATCGTTCGTCACTTTCGCACTTTTGCTTCTCCGATCATTTGCCACTCTCCCTGCGATTCTCTTCCCACTTTGCGCTACTCCTGTTCCGGAGACTGTTCCGGCGACTACGTATATTTTCCCGTTTCTCTTGCCACTTCGCTTGATACCTCTGATTTGATCTGGTAATCATCGCTTCTCTTTTCATTTTTTGTTTATCCGTCATTTTGCTTTCTTTTGTCACTTATGTTCGTGCTTTTTTTGTCGAATTCATGAGGGGATCGATCTGAATTTGCTATAGTCTAGGATTTTGTGGTTTTGAAATTATCGGTGTTGGTTGTCGCCCCTTGGTGTTCTATGTGCGTGTGCGTTCCTATTTGTATTATATTTATCTGCTTGTGGGTCTGCGACTTGCGTTGGCTAATCTTGTTTTGATATCCGCTCACGATGGGGATTATTTTGTTGTGTGATGATTTGATATGTCGTTGGGGTGTACGTGCATGCCTTTGGGTACGTCGTGGTTGATTTTGATGTCGATTTAGTTGTGTTTGCGGTGCATGTTTCTTGATTGGGTCACCATAGATGTATGAGTCATGGCGCTGAGGATTCTGCATTCTTGTTGTTCGTTCTTTCATCCGATTGTGCGGGTTGCTTATAGTTGCATGGGTGGGTCGGTGTGTGTGCCGCTTCATTTGTATCTCTTGTTTATGAGGTCTTGCGTGTGTATTTTCCGGTCTTATTTTCCATTTCTTTGTCAATTTTTGTTTTGGGTTTTTGGTGATTTCAGCTATCATGGCTAATTCTCCTGTTGAGATTTGGGAGGAGCCATCTTCTTCTTCGGGTTCTACGAAGGCGGAGGTTACGAGGTCTCCGCACCGAGAGGTTGCCTCATTGGGTTCGGAGCGGGCTCAGTTTCGAGGTGAGCCGCCCATTTTGGACCTCAACCCCGAGGAGATTTCAGAGAAGGAGGGTACAACCGACGACAGTGAGGGCAGTGAAGACTCCTTCACAATGATAGAGGTCGACAAGTCTTTCATTCATAAAGACCAAATTAACCTGGACGACCCCGTACGCCTTCACCCTACCTGGTCCCGCGGAGAGATGTTGCAGACCTCCTCGGCTCGATGACGTAGTATTTTACCTTCCAGTAATTAAGTACGGGATTGGGTGGCCACATCATGCGTGGTCCTGAGCCGTTCTGTACTTGTATGGATTGGCTCCTTTCCAAATTGCTCCAATCGGCTGGTGCCACATGTTGGGGACGCTCCTCGTGTTCTACAACGCCGGGCTTGGGTACCCGACCCTTTCTGAATGGCACTATTTATACAAACTAGCTCTATTCATAGCTGGTTACTACTTCCTATCGAAGAGGGACTCTTTGGCCGAGGCGATGATAACACATTGCAAGCAAAACACTCCGGGTTGGAAGAATCAGTGGGTGTGGGTGCCCATGAATCACACCGACCCGGAATGCTTGTCCGAGGGAGGCGTTCTCAAAAGTGCGATTGTTTTCCCAAGTGTATGGCTCGTTATTCCTCCACTTTCGGTGACTTACTAACACTATCGTGTTTTGCAGGGTATAAGCAGACAGTCCTCACTAACGAGGAGGAGGGTCGAGTGGACATTGCCTTCTCGAGGAAGGATCGCAGGTTCTCTTTGGTGAAGGGCAAGAGGAGTGTTGGGACAAAGTACTGGATTAACGAGTGCGGTCTTAAGGAGAGAATACCCACTAACATGGCTAGATTGACTCCTGCTGATCTTGTGGCTGCGATGAACGCCCAGAAGCACCCAAGGGAGGTCTCTTCCTCTACCCCGACTGTCGAGGAGCCGTCGTCGAAGAGGGTGGTGGTCGAGACTTCGAGGGCTTCACCTATTTCACCGACTACTAGCCCTGTTGTTGTAGAGCAGGTTGATAGGGCCGCCGCCACCGGAGGCTCTGCTACAGGCCTTCCACCGACTCCTCCAGTAAAGCCAACTAGGGCCGCCTCTCCTCCACCAAGAGGTGTTAGGGAAGAAAGGAGGAGAAAGAGGGCCCGCGAAGTGTGTGCGGACTCGAGGGCTTGGTCGGGATCGACCGGGCAATCGAAGGACCTCGAGTCGGTGTTGTTTGGCTCGAGGTCGACGAGCATCGCCTCCTTGTCGGCTGCCTATGTCGTTCATGTGAAGAAGGTACTTGATGGAGATATTCGGGCCAAGGACTTTTATAGTGAATATGCGAGGTAGAATTTTGAGATGCAAAAGGATCTCCAGGAGGTGCATATTCCTGCATATTTGCTAGTCGGTAGAGTGTTTTCATGTCTCGCCACTGACCTACTTTGAATTTATTTCGCAGACTACTCGGAAGTTTGCTGTTTATTCTGAGAAGCTGGTCAACTCTTTAGATTCGGGTAGTGAAGGATTTGGTCAGTCGAGGAAGGAGCTGCAGGCGGAAAGGGATAAGAGGGCCGACCTGGCTAGCAAACTCACTTCGGTCTCTGAGGATCTCAAAGATTCGAGGCTCGAATGCCAGAAGTGGAAGGACAAGTTTGAGGAGTTGAAGAAAGAGAGGGTGGAGCTCTCCCATCGATGCAAAGGCCTTGAGGGGGAGTTGAAGGCCTCGGCCGTGAGGTTCAAGGCTACCCAGCAGAAGACCGAGATGAAACTGGAATCCTACAAGGGCCTATTCCATAAAATTCAGGAGGACAGGCTGCGGGAGCAGAAGAAGTATGAGGCGGAGGTGGAGGCGCTGAAGAAGGGTGACGGCATGGACTTGGAAGGGGTTGTGGCGAACCCGGCCTTCAAAACGACGTTCGAACTTCTGGTGAAGATGGTAACAAATTCTATCTGCCCCTTGGTCGGATGTAGGTGCCCGGAGTTCGACCTCGATCACATTACGCGCCCCCTTACGCGTTCGGGTCTGCCCTCAACAGAAACTGACGTGGGCCGGGTCGATGCTGAGATGCAGGAGGCCAAGAGAGAACTGGTCCATCTTGAGCCGATCCAGGGGACCGAGGTGGAGAAGAGACAAGAGGAGAAAGAGGCTAACAGCTTCTTAAATGATGGGGGAGAGGGAGAAGCCCAGAAGAAAATGGACGAGGATGCAGCTGCTTGAAGAATGGCTTCTTAGTTGTTTTTGCTTGTAATAGACTTGAGATACATTTCATTGCACTCCAATACTTTTGCTGCTTTAATACTTCCGGAATGAATGCTTATTGGTAATCTTGCACATCTCCTATTTTTTAATGCTTCTGCCTCGTAATTTGTTGTGTGTTGTACGTTTAGATGCTTGTTTCATGCGTTGGCTTTACTTGTGTTGTTTTTTTATTCCCTCTGCCAGACTAGGCGGGTCGATATAGAGGAGTATTGTGGGTTGATATTGAGCGATTGAGCTTCGCGATACCGACCCTCTTACTTTGCTGCAAAACAAGCGATAGGTGGTCAGGGTGGGCGATGCCCGACGCTCAAGTTAGTAAAGGTGTTATGAATAAATAATGATAAAACAAATATAAAGATAGGGTAGAATACTCGTATCTGTGTACTAATAGTAGTACTTTTTCAAATGTTTGATATTCCAACTGTTCTGTACTCTTCTTCCTTCCAATGTCTCGGGCTGATAAGCCCCATGTCCTATCACTTTGGTCACTCTGTAAGGGCTTTCCTTGTTGGGTGCTAGCTTTCCTTCTCCGGACTCTTCCGTATTCTGGAACACTCTTCTTAGGACTAGGTCTCCCTCTTGGAAGCTCCTGAGCTTTAACTTCTTATTGTAGAATCTTTCTACTTAGAGTCGTCGTTGGGAGGCCTTGATCGCAGCGTCTTTCCTTACCTCGTCTATAATTTCGAGGTTTGTTTGAAGTAGGTCTGGGTTCCCTGACCAGAGAACTGCGAGAAGCTCTTCTACCCATTCGGATCCGTGCGGGCTCAACTTTTTCTTTAAGGTTGCAATCATTGTTTTGTTGGTGTATTCAGCTAAGCCGTTTGCTTCGGGATATCGGGGCGTTTAGAATACTAGTTTTATCCCGTAGGTGTTGCAGAAGGTTTGCATTTTTGGCTGACAAACTGTCGCTCGTTATCAGTGCGTATATCCTTTGGGATTTTGAAGCGACACAAGACATGTTTCCACAGGAACTTGATGACCTCTAGGTCTCGGGTTTTCCCTAGGGCTTCACCCTCCACCCATTTGGTGAAGTAGTCTGTTACCAGGAGGATATGATCTTTCTGCCCGGTTCCTTTGGGAAGGGGTCCTACCAGGTCCATTCCCCACACCATGAATGGCCACGAGGTGATTGATGCATGGAGTGGTTCTGCATTTTTATGAGTTGATGCTTCGAAGCATTGGCAACTATCACACCTTTTGACGTGATCGGTCGCATCTCTTTTTAGAGTAGGCCAGTAGAATCCGTTCGTGATTACTTTATGGGACAACGATTGAGCCCCGGTGTGGTTCCCGCAGTCACCTTCATGTACCTCCGCGAGTATCTCTTCGATTTCAGGAGAGGCGGTACACCAGAGGAGGGGTCCCCCAAGTGACTATCGGTATACCTTTCCGTTGATCAGGGTGAACCGAGCAACCATTGTTTTGATCTTGGTCACCTCATTCTTATCGTCGATGGGAGGTTCCCGGTCAAGCACCGGATGAGAGGAGTTCTCCAATCGTCTCCGTCATGACTAATAGGAGCTACGCACAACCAGACCTCTGGGATTGGTCGGGTGGTTTGAGAGGAGCTGCTGGTGGCGAGACTTGCCAAGGCATCCGCCCGGGCATTCTATTCTCGAGGAACGTGGCGGAGGTCCCATTCGTCTATTTTCCCTTTTAATCCCTCAATTAGGGAATGGTACAACTTTAGACGCTCCTCTTTGACGGCGTAAGTACCGTCTAGTTGATTGACTACTAGTTGGGAGTTGCTCTATTCACGAACTCTATTAGCCCAGAGTTCTAAGGCTAGTTGAATCCCTTGAACGAGTGCCTCATGCTCGGCCTCGTTATTTGTTGCTGGGAAATTGAGCCGGATGGCTCGTTCATAGTTCTCGCCGTGTGGGTCTGTCAGAACCACTCCGGCTCCGTTGCCATGCGCATTGCTAGCTCCGTCAATTTTCAGGGACCATTCCCCGGTATCTTCATTGGCTTTTGTCATGTGAGCCACCTCGTGTTCTGCCTTGAGTTGCTGATTCGTAGAGAAATTAGCGACGAAATCGGCTAACACCTTTGACTTAATGGCGATCCTTGGCTCGTACTGGATTCTGTGGCCACCTACTTCTACGGCCCACTTGAGTTGTCTTCCAGATAGGTCTGGTTTCGATAATACGACTCTTATGGGATAAGCTGTAATCACCTTGATAGAGTGTGCCTCGAAGTAGGGTCGCAACTTTCGAGCAGCATTTACGAGTGCCAGTGCGAGTTTTTCTAGGGCGGTGTATCGTGTTTCCGCATCTAGCAGAGACTTGCTGGCGTAGTGCACCGGATGTTGTTTGCCATCAACTTTGCATACCAAAATGGCTCCGACCGCGTGATCTGACACCGATAGGTAGAGCAATAGAGTTTCCCCATCAAAGGGTTTGGACAGCAGCGGAGGACTGGTTAAGTAGGCTTTTAGTTCCTCAAGTTCCTTTGCGCATTCCTCCGTCCATTGGAACCGCTTTCCCTTTCGTAACGTATTGAAGAAGGAATGGGTTCTTTCGGAGTAGCATGATATGAAGCGGCTGAGGGCGGCAAGGCGCCCGGTTAGCTTTTGAACCTCTTTTGGTGAGTTCGGGTGCTCTATGCTTTGAATGGCTTTGATTTGTGTCGGATCGGCCTCTATTCCTCGCTGGGTTACTATATGACCGAGGAATTTGCCGGAGGACACCCCAAAGGAGCATTTTGCTGGATTCAGCTTCATGTTGTACTTTTCCAAGGTTTGGAAGGCATCCTCCAGTTGAGCCACGTGATCTCGTGAACTGAGTGACTTGACGAGCATGTCGTCGATGTAAACCTCCATAGTTTTGCCAATCTTTTCTCTAAACATGGAGTTCACGAGGCGTTGGTATGTTGATCCTGTATTATTTAGCCCGAAGGGCATCACTTTGTAGCAATAAATGCCTTAGCTAGTGATGAAGGCAGTTTTCTGTTTGTCGTCGGGGTGCATCGGAATCTGATTATACCCCAAGAATGCATCCATAAAGCTGAGAAGCTCATGTCCCGCTGTTGCGTTGACTATGGCGTCAATATGCGGTAGGGTATAAGGATCTTTCGGGCATGCCTTGTTCATGTCCGTGAAATCGATACAGACACAATTTTTGCCGTTCTTCTTCTTGACGATGACTACATTGGCAAGCCAAGTGGGATAGTTCACCTCTTGAACCGATCCGATGTCAATGAGTTTATGCACTTCTTCATTTATCGCCTGATTTTTCTCCGCAGAAAATTTCCGTCTTCTCTGCTGTACTGGTCTGCAATTGGGATCGACCTGGAGGCAATGTGTGATGACCGAAGGATCGATTCCGGTCATGTCTCGATGCAACCTGGCGAATACGTGAGACATACCCCGAAGGAACTCCACAAGGGCATTTCTGGCTTCGGAGGTGAGTTCTGCCCCTACGAAGGTTGTACGAGTCGAATTCGAATTGTCGATAGCCACTTCTTCCAACTCCTCAGCTTCTAGCCGAGTTGCTGGGGTCGATAGCGAACCATTGTGTTGCGCGCAGACGGCCCTAATGCTGGCGTAATAACAATCTCTCGAGGCCTTCTATTCCCCTTTGATTGTCTAGACCCCCCAAGGGGTAGGGAATTTGAGCACTTGGTGGTATGATGAAGGGATCGCCTTGAGCTCATGAATCCAGGGCCTCCCTAAGATGGCGTTGTGCGCGGAGATAACGTCTAGAACTTAGAATTTTACGTCTAGGTTCAGGCCTCCGCAATACATGGGTAGAGTAATTTCCCCCACAGTCCGTTGCTGATCCCCGTTAAAACCATAGACTGTCATAGTCACGAGTTCTAACTTGCTCATGGGGATCTCCATCTCCTTCAAGGTCCGGAGAAACATGATATTATCAGAGCTGCAATTATCCACGAGCAGCCTCTTTACCTTGCAATTTGAGATTAAGAGTGATATCACGAGTGCGTCATGGTGCGGATGGATGAGCCCCAGCATATCTTCAGGGGTGAATTCGATCATTTCATGCATTTGAGCGGGGCTAATTGATGGGTTTTGTATACTGAAAGCATTTATTATAATGAGTATACAACGGTTTATTTCTCCAATCTGTTAACATTCTTACATGTATGAACAATGGTATCCTCTTGTTTCACCGATAGGGACGATCATATGGCGTGTTGTAGATCGCAGAAGACAGTATGATCACTTGACCTAGTGAGACATAAACCTGATCACAGCCGAGACAACGTATGAGGATACGTCTGTACGGATGGCTGCGGCATTGTTGGAATAAGTAATCTATTTCTGTTACTTGACATGCTGGTACGCAGGGGTGGGGTATTGATGGACCGCAGTGAGATGTATTCGTCTGTCTGACATCAGCGAATACAAGATCTCATTATATTGATTGAGTCCAAACCCTAACGAAGGTTCATGGGTTTGCACGGGTTGACTTTTGCTTTGACATGCCATGGTGGAGAGCCTAAGTAATGTGCTCGTATATCTGCATCTTGGGTAACAACAGTTCGTGTAGTACCGCCTGAGACTGGGTTTAGGTAACCATATCCGAGTAATATGATTGGGACATTCCCTGAGGAGCTCAATAACATTCATCGTGCCAAAGTCCAGTAGGCTGATTATATTCAGGCACGAGTGATAAGGATTTAGTGGTACTACTAAGGAATAATAAGATATTAATTAATTGTAGTTAGAGCTTGTCAGAAGCTCCAATTAATTAATGGATGTTTGGTAACCTTAAATATGAGGATTCTCAATTAATGCAGCCTGTTCTCATAACGTGGTAATAAAGGGGTAGGTCAGTATTAATTTTGTGGTGAAAAAGAATTAATATTAATTAATTAATTGTGTCCTGGGTTGTGGAAATGGGAATTAATTAATTTATAGGCCCACTTTATTATTTGCATTAGGTCCCAGGACTGGCCCAAGGAAAGTGTGCTGAATTGAGCTCAGGAGCCCGCTAGGGTTTACAACCCTAGGTCTATAAATAGGCAGCTCTCTCTCATAAGTTGTAACATAGTTGAAAAACAGAAAACCTAGAGAGAGAGAGTGGGGGCGCAGATTTTGAGAAGAAAAGGGAGGAGAATTTTCGAATTCTGGTCCTGCTCAAATACAGATTTGTGGAATCCTCACCAGTAGCAGATCTGAACGCACCGGGAAATAGATCTGAAGATCTAATCTGGAGAACAACTCCTAATCCCTTCTCTTTGTCTTTTTCGATTGTTATTAAATCTAGAAATTAGATTTCTAATTTCTCATTCCGTAGATTTCATAATATCGCGTGGTTGGTTCTGGATCTGGGAATACAAACGCGAAAGATCATTTCTGAAACTACGAAATTAAGGTAAATAATTGTTTATCCATGCATTAAATTCAATAGGAGCATGCTTAGGGTTTTTGAATGTTACATGAACAATAACCATAAACGGTCCGATTCATTTGGTTTTTGTGATTCGGTTCACGGGAAAACCCTAAAATTGGTATCAGATCCAGGTTCTGTTTTATGGCTCTATTGTTCATAATGGATTCGTTATGCATGTTTTGAATTTTATGAATGTCGTGGATGGTTTTTGTTCCTCGTGGCAACCCGTGTAATTCAGCCCACGGTGGTTTATTCGTGTAGGGCTGAATTAATTTTGTAAAATTACGAGAAAATTTGTGATTATTATAGATTTAAAATTGTAAAAGTATAGATCTTGTATTTTTTATTTTAAATCTGTAATTGGATGGGTCGAGAGACGAAGAACGAAGACGGAGCTGGCGAAAGGCGGCGGCAGGCGGTCGAACGCGCGTGCGGTCGTGGGTGGCGGCGGCGCAGGGCTCTGCACGGCGCGGGCGACGGCAGCCGAGGGCGCTGGGCGCGCGACGCGCGTGCAAGCGCGCGGCGCTGTGCACACGCGGTGGCGGCGGCGGTCCGGCGACGGCGGCACTGGCCGTGGTTCTGTTGTCAGCGGCTGCTATCCCGTCACGGTGGCTTGTGGCTTTGGTGGTTTGTGCAATCCTATGTAAACCCTAGGCTTTGCATTAGGGTTAGGGCAAATCATCATATCATAGAGGCCTAAATCCCAAATGATTTGGTGTTGAAGATTTGGAGGCCATGGAAGATTTGAGAAGATTTGAATTTATCCAAATAAATTCAAATTAAATTTATAATAAATAGGATTTCATTTTTCCTATTTTTGGGGCCACGAGTAATTTTTGTTTGCCTTTATTGTCCTCGTATGATATGTGATTTATTATGTGCGCTATTTAAGCATGTGTAGATAATAGGAAAAGAATGTTTTATCGCTTTTATTATTTACAGCTTTCCAAACATGCTTATGTGATTAATTTCTTTTGTTGGATTTTATTTTGGGAATTTTTGGGCTTGTTTAATTACATGCAAAAATTTGGAAAATATAATAACAAAGAAATTATGTGTGCACATATAAGAAACCTTTTAAAAGAAAAATACTAAGCAGATTTTTTAATTAAAATCAATAGACCTCCAGAAAGCGGTCCTAGGTTTTAAGTGTATCTCTCGTTCTAGTAAACGCCTACGAGTGTAGCTTGCTAGTTCCTAGAGGTGCATGAGTACGGTTGTTGGGATTTCTAGACAAACAATTTAAATCATGTGAATAGTGGGAGGGTTTTGCGTAAACGTCTACGAGTGTAGCGTGCGTAGATCTCTTTCACAAGTATTCTAGGATTGATTTAAATTATAGATAACAAAAGCTTTAAGGGCTGTGCGGTATTGTTCCGTGCCATGCTAAACTGTCTCTTTTGGCCGGAGTTAAATTTGTGGTTAATGGCTTAGAAGCATCTTAGAATATAATGCAAGAATTGCATCCCTGTTCTTGAGAGATGGCTTGGTCTAAGGTTTTCACTAATTATTAATTTCTAGTGTCAAAAGCATCCTGACATGGTAGTGAAATTAAATGGATTGGGGCTTAAAACCCGCAGTTCTGGTTGAGGGTGACATCGTAAACGTCTACGAGTGTAGCTTGCGGTGGGAACTCTTGGGCAATTAGTGGAAAACATTTGTATTTGATTTATTAAAAGGTTTTCAATGCATTTGTTTTCGAAGTTCTACACGTATGTTCTTATTTAAGATTGTTTATTGTTTCAGATATGTCTATGTCTACTGTCGATCATTTACGTGCTCTCAATCCTCTAACTGGTCCAAACTTTCCTGAATCGAGTTTTTGCATCAAACACGTCCTTTATCTGAAAAACCAAGCATACGTTCTTTTCCTGGATCCATTGTTGCATATTCTTCATAAGGTTTGCAGACTTCAACTTGAATTTTATGAAAGATGGGTGGATGCTGATGAGTTCGCCTTCTGGCTCATCACGGGTTCAATATCTAGAGAATTGAGGCACAAGTATGAGTACCTCGAAAGGGCTGGAGAGATCTGGAAGGAACTCTCGACAGCCTATGACAATGTGGAGTGGACTATTAACTATAAGCTTGTGCATGACCTTGTGTGAAAGAAGATGGTTGAAGATAGTTCGGTGACAGAGCACATGATGTCTATGATTGATCTCATGAGACAGTTCACTGTGTGGGGTGGTATTATCAGTGCGCAAGGCGAGATTGATATCATCCTGAACTCTCTTCATGACTCCTTTTATGACTTTAAGGTGGTTGCTGCTGCTAGGGAAGAGTATGCTCTGCATGAGCTACTTGAAGACCTTGTGGTAGAGCAATCTTCCATGCAAGCACGGATGCCTGTTCTGACTGCTTCTAGCACTGGTTCGACAACCTCTAAGGTCGGAGATGACAGTGCTGAAAGAAAGCTCAGGAAAGCAGTCAGTGAAAGCAAGTCAAAGAAAGTGAAGAGGGTTAAAGTCACTCCAAAGAAGAAGAGGTGTGCTGGATGCGGAAAGGTGGATTGTCCGAATGTTAATGGACAAGGTACGTCATTTGCATTTGTAATGGAAACATGTTTAGCATCGGTTTCTACTCATTCGTGGGTAGTGGATACTAGAGCTACTGATCATGCTTGTTACATTTTGCAGGGGTTCACACCGAGGAGGGTGCTGAAGAATGACGAGGTTACCATCTCAATGGGAAATGCAGCACAAGTGAGTGCAACTGCCATTGGAGATCTCACCTTGTACATTGATGATTCTGTTTTAACTTTGAGAGATTTTTTGTACGTGCCAGTTTTTCGGCGAAACCTTATTTCAGTTTCCAAACTTTATGTTGATGGATATTAAGTTATTTTTTATAGTGGTGTTTCTATCATTGGTAATAACTGTGTTATCTGTCGTGGGATGCTGAATAATTCTCTCTATGTTGTTAATTGTAATCATAAGTCTTCCGCAAGTATTGCATGTAATTCATCCGTAATTGATAATCCTAGAAAGAGAAAACTTACTTCTTTTGATGAGGATATCTCTAGCACTTGAGACTGGGTCACATCAGCTTGAAGCGGATACAAAGACTTGCAGATGAAGGTACATTGGACTTAGTCCGGGTTGTACCTTATCAAGTCTGCGAATCCTGCATCGAGGGCAAGATGTCAACTAGGCCTTTCAAGGCTAGTCAGTCTCGAGCAGAGGAAGTGTTGGAATTGATCCATTCTTACTTATGTGGACCGATGTCCACGCAGGCTCGTGGAGGGTACGAGTACTTCGTCACTTTCATTGACAATTACTCAAGGTACGAATATATTTACCTGCTTCGCTACAAGTCTGAATGCTTTGAGAAATTCAAAGCGTTCAAGGCTGAGGTAGAAAAGAAGGTCGGGAAACTATCAAGTCACTGCGATCTGACCGCGGTGGCGAATACCTCGGTAACGAGTTCTTTTAGTATTTGTCAGAAAGTGGGATTACATCCCAGTGGACTACACCGGATACTCCCCAGCAAAACGGTATAGCTGAAAGAAGAAATAGGACTCTTCTAGATATGGTAAGATCAATGATGAGTTATGCAAACTTACCAATTTCGTTTTGGGGAGGCATTGGAGACATCAACTTACGTGCTAAATGTGGTGCCATCTAAATAAGTTTCTAAGACGCCTTCTGAGCTCTTCCTTGGTCGCAAACCTAGTTTGTGCAAGTTTAGAGTATGGGGTTGTCCGGCACACGTACTGTCGAAGGAACCTGATAAGTTAGAAAGCAGGTCAAAAGTAATGCTGCTCATAGGGTATCCCAGGCAAACGAAAGGTGGTTATTTTTACTGTCCTCAGAGTCAAAGAGTCGTTGTTAGCACCAACGCTAGATTCTTGGAGGACGGGTATGTGAGTAGTCACAAGTCAAGGAGTGATATCGTTCTTCAAGAAATTGAGAACGAGAATGCAATTCCAAGGGAAGGGGAACGTGTAGATGTGGGTGCACCTGCAAGAGGTTCAGCACCATAGACACGTTCTTCAGTGCAAGGTGCAGAACCACAAATTACTGCACCTACTACTGACACGGCACCGATGCCTCGTCGTAGTGGGAGAGTTATTTTCCAGCCGGAAAGGTACATGTTCGTGGGTGAGTCTTCGGACTTGATCACTGTTATTTCTAACAGATTAATTATAGAAACAGTGGCAAATAAATTTGTAAACCCTAAGGTATCGATCCAGGGGAATTGTGTGGGGAAATTATCCTATGTACTAATTATGATCCTAAGATTCATTGTTTGAGGAATTCAAAATCAGGGTTTTTTTTTGGAAAATAAAGATAACAATACTCTAAAATGAAAGAAGTTTTAAAAGCAAATTTAAAGGAACACAGATTCTATGGAAGAATTCTTATTATGGATAACATGTAGGAATCAATTAATTTAACAGGTGGAATACTGCAACAATGCTATATTTCCTTTTTGGCAAATATAACCTAGATTACTAATTAGTGACTATCTCCGCTCGGTCTCAAAGTACACCAAATTAGTCAATCTGATAAGAAAATCAGTTCATTTCCTACAGTCTAGTACATCTGTTTGGATAGTGTAGATCGTATCATGCATTCCTATTCCCACTATTAATATTCACCTCTCGGTGCTTCTATCAATAGCTAGACATCTAAATTAATCGTCACCTCTCGGTCCTTGAATTAATCTAGAATTATAGAATAAACACAGGAATCATAAACCTAATTAATTAATCCTAACATGCATCCATAATAATATCAACCCCTAGAACCAGCTAGGGTTTCTAGCCACTCATCGCAGATAGAAATCCAAAACAAAACATATTAAATTGCATAAATATAAAGAACTTACAAGAAAATAAAAGGGTTTCGTGTTTCCCAAGTCTCCAAACTCACAAAACCAAATTGTAGAATGCAAATATGAAAAGGAATGCTGACAAATCGAATTTAGTAGGCTATTTATAGGGGTGGATATGTATCCTATCAAATCTAAGGCTAAAGATATGAATAAATCTGTTTTTCATCGAATTTCCGCTCCAGCAGACAACCTCGCGTCAATCGTGGCTGATCCACGTCGATCGACGTGGCCTTCCTCCAAGGCATCGATCAATGCTGATTGGCGTCTGTCAACGCAGCTTCTCGCCCCTTCTGCGCGGTCTCACGGTTTTGGCCATAACTTCCTCTTCCGAACTCCGATTGACCCGATTCCAGTTGCGTTGGAGAGCTAACTCAAAGCATCATCCATTGTCATGTGCCAATAGCCTGAATTCCTCTTGTGTAAGAAATATTCACTGCTACTCTTACACATCACTGCTTTCAGAACGACTTTCTCGTGAACTTAGGCCTAAAACCCTACAAAAACACCAAAATGCGCATAATACCACCTAATATAGACTCATGCATAGAATATATATATAAACTCAATAAAACTACATAAAATAGTAGAAAATAATATAGATAAGCGAGTAAAATAATGAGCTTATCAAACCCCCCAAACTTGAACGTTTGATTGTCCTCAATCAATAGGCAAGAAAGAAATCAAAAGATCATGCAATTAAAGTGCAATGCCTCACAAGATCCATCACAGTCAAGAATCAAAAATTCACTACACACAAGCAATATGAAAGAGACAGAAAATTCATCAACATTGGAAGAACTCACGGGAAGTGTATCGCTCAACTCTCAAGTGTTTAAGGTATAGATGAAAGCACTCAACAACATGTATGAAGAAATTTCTACCATAGGCTTGCAAATTTTCTAATATCTCCACTGCTAGAATGTGTACACAAGCCTAGAATCAAAAAGGACTTTCATTAGGTTATAATGTAGGCTTTTTTGTGAAGGGTAGGGAAAATATGGCCAAGTGACTAAAATCAATCAAGTTTTACTTCCTCAATCAATCCAAACCACCTTCTATTCATCATCCACCTCATCTCCTCAAATATATCAACAACACACAACTTAAATTTTTCTAGCTCATTTTGAATCTCTTATGGTCTTTACATAATTTTTGTATTCTTTTATTTTCAGAGAGCTTATGAGAATTCTAATTACTTCTTTGAGCTTCTTTTTCACACATCTTTTCACCACTAATTTATAGTTTCTTATCTCCATCTCACAATCATTCCACCCTTATTCACCACCATCTCTTATAGACAAGAGGAAACCAGAACTTTTTCTTAAGATCATAGACAAGGAAAGAAAACTAAAGGCTCAAAGGGGCTGAATAGGGAAAATTCAATGTGAAGGGACAGTGTTTAGGGAATTGGGCTATCAAAGATGGCCTAAAATCATCTCCTAAACTTGTGCACACTATGCAGTCTCAACACAGAAAATAGGCAAGTTCTAGAGAAATAAAAACACACATGTGAATCTCACATCAAACGAAATAAAGGCTCAAATTTCTCACACAAGGGTTCAAAATTTTTCTTCCACAATCAATTTCAAATCAGCTCAATCAGCATGCAAGCATAAGTGTCAAATCAATCCTATCATGCGGTATTCTACATTCATAGGCATCTAACCACAATCACAATCAAATCAAACTCAACCCTCAATTGATTCTAATCTCACAATCTTATTCGGGTTATATCAAAACTCAAAATTTTCCCCACAAAATAGAATAAACTTAAAAATTAAGGCAAAATTTAAATACGGAAAGCAGAATAAATAAAAGATAGAACGTTCCATCTCTTGTCCACATCCCCCCAAACTTATTTCCAACTCGAAGAGTGGAATAAGTTTGAAAATCTGACAAAAGAGGGAACGATATCTGGTAGTGGATCTCAGACATCCACTTTTTATCCCCCGGAGTTTTCGGACATTGCGCGGCGTGAAATAGTTGCAGCTGGCACTTCGCATCGATCAACGTGAAGCCTTCTTGTCGATCCCTTGAGGATCGAAGTGTATCACGCTGGGCTGGTCGGCGTGGAGGGACGCCCGGCGGCGTCGATCGACGTCGAGCCGATCTCCAAATCTTTTTTTTTACTACAAAACAACTTTTAATGCAAAATAAAAGAAATTCGAAATAATAATAAAAAAACAAAAATTAAAAAGGAAATATGGAAAATGTTGGGTTACCTCGCAACAAGTGCTAGATTTAACGTCGCAGCTCGACGATACCTCAAATCACCGCCAAGGAGGTCGGGTCCAGATGCGCCGGCCTTTGGCATCCACCATGTAAACCTTACGATCCTTGATAATGGTGGTGAGCTCAGAAAAAGGCGGCGTAGTAGACAGATTCACCCCTCCGTTTCCTCGCTCCCATTCGATGGCAGCTGCTTCTTCCTCTTCAGATTCATCTCCTTCTTCAATAGTGGAGACCATATTGCACTTCGCTTTATTCTTTCTCTTGTCGATCACAAAGGTGATCTTCTCGTCGTTCGCTTGGAGTGTGATCTCGCCGCATTGACAGTTAATGAGAGCGGTGCTAGTGTCGAGAAACTCACGCCCCAATATAATGGGCATGGTCTCGTCCTCCTACATCTCGTGCACCACAAAATCTGCAGGAAAAATGAGATGGCCCACACGAATGAGCACATCCTCTAGTATACCTTTCGGGCGGGACACAGACCGGTCCGCCATCTGCAGGGTGATCTTCGTGGGCCTCATCTCTCCGATGTTGAGATGTTTGTAGATGGAGTACGACATCAGGTTGATACTGGCCCTAGTATCACAAAGTACTCTCTCGATTGTGTGTCCCCCAATCTCAACCGGAATAGAGAAGCATCCAGGATCGCTTCTCTTAATGGGTATCTGCTTTTGAAGTAGAAGGCTGCACTGCTCGTGGATCTTCACCGTCTCGTTCTCCACGAATTGTTTCTTTCCACTCATCAATTTCCGGAGGTACTTCATGTACCCTGGGATTTCCTTCAGTGCTTCGATCAGCGGGATGTTGATGCTGACCTTCTTCAGGTTCTCCACAAATCTGGAGAACTTCTCGTCCTCTTTCTGCTTCGCGAACCTCTGTGGGAATGGCAAAGGAGGGGGTTGATCTTCAGACTGCTTCAGCTTTTCGGCTGGAACAGGCTTTGGCATCGATCGACGTAGGGCAGCATCGATCAACGGGCCTCTATCTTCTACGTCGATCAACGTGGCAGGTCCGTTGATCGATGTGGATTTTGTAAATCGATCCAGGGGAATGATGCAACGAAAAACCTTAAGTACTAAATCATAAGTTCTCAAAATACTGGTCAGAAAAATCAATTAAAAAGTTTTAGTTGTTTTGAAAATCGTAATACTTGCTAATGAAAATTAAACTGGAAATTAAAAAGCTTTTGGATTCAGATAAGAGGAGCACAGATTCCAGGGATATCTACCTATCAAGTATGACATGG
Organism: Plectranthus barbatus; assembly: GCA_026898455.1. Classification (NCBI taxonomy): domain Eukaryota; kingdom Viridiplantae; phylum Streptophyta; class Magnoliopsida; order Lamiales; family Lamiaceae; genus Plectranthus; species Plectranthus barbatus. The sequence continues at coordinate 434,721 of JAPKLW010000429.1, forward strand.
ATGAATGAATTGATTAATTCCCAATTTTAATTCCTCTTCATAGTGAAACATCAGAAAAATATTATGAACATTTTTGTTTGACAATTCATAAAGTAGATTAATTAATTACCTATCTCCGCTCGGTCTCAAGATAAATTAACTAACTCCAAAGATCTACAGATTTATCCCTACAATCGATCTCCTTCAGTTACGACAAGAAATCAGATTATATTGTGAAAATCTCTTTCCATTGAAAACTATCACAGTTACGTCTCAAGTAATCAACTAGATAATCCTAAGATGTGACCAGCAAATCAAGATTATGAATAAGCACAGATTTCACAAACTACGAAGGGAAAGGGAAAATAATTCAATTAATCAAACATGTATACATTGATAATTCGAAACCCTAGACTCTGGGGAAGAGATTAGTTACACATATTCAGAGTAATATTCATCATAGAAAGATAAAAACTGAATTGCATAAAAACTTGGGTCTGAATGTCTTCCCACAAAAATATGTCTTCAAACATAAACCTAAAAACTCTTGGAATCTCTAAAATCTGAAATCTGGAATGAGGAATGCTTAAAATTCAATTTTACAAGGTTATATATAGAGATGGAGGTGTATCATATCAAATCTAGGGCTAAAGATATGAATAAATCCGATTTTTATCAGATTTACGCTGTAGCAGACTCGCTCGCGTCGATCATGGCTGATCCACGTCGATCGACGTGGCTTCCTAATCGGCGTCGATCGATGCTGATTGGCATCTGTCGATGCAGCTTCTCGCCCCTTCTGCGCGGTCTCACAGTTTTGGCCATAACTTCCTCCTCCGAACTCCGATTGACCCGATTCCAGTTGCGTTGGAGAGCTAACTCAAAGAGTCATCCATTTCCATGCACCAATAGCTCGAATTCCTCCTGTGGAAAAACTCTTCACTGCTACTCTTACACGTCACTGCTTTTGGAACGGTTTTCTCGTGAGTTTAGGCTTAAAAACCTGCACAAATACCAGAATACGCCTAATACCACCTAATATTGATTCATGCATAAATTATATATATAAAATCAATAAATCTACATAAAATAGTAGGAAAATAATATAGATAAGTGAGTGAAATAATGAACTTATCAAATTTGATCACTTTAATTTCTTTCTTTTCAGAGAGCTTATGAGAATTCTAATTATTTATTTGAGCTTCTTTTTTCACACATCTTTTCACCACTAATTTATCATATCTTATCACCAATTCACCCATCAACCCCATACATACCACAACTCAAGACACGAGTGAGACAATACTTTTCTTTATCTCATAGACAAGGAAAGAAAAATTGTACAGGCTCAAAGTGGCTAACTAGGGAAAAATTTATTGTGAAGGGACAGTGTTTAGGATATTGGGTTAACAAAGATGGCCTAATATCATTTCCTAAACTTGTGCACACTATGCAGTCTCAACACATAAAATAGGCAAGTTCTAGAGAAATTAAAACACACATGTGAATCTCACATCAAACGAAATAAAGGCTCAAATTCTCACACAAGGATTGAAAAATTTTCTTCCACAGTCAATTTCAAATCAGCTCAATCAACATGCAAGTATAAGTGTCAAATCAGTCATATCATGCGGTATTCTACATTCATAGGCATCTAACCACAATCTCAATCAATTCAATATTCAACCCTCAATCAATTCTAATCTCACAATCTCATTCAGGTTATCTTCAAAACTCAAAATTTTTCCCCACAAAATAGCATAAAATAGAAAGGTACGAAAAATTAAAGACAAAAAGCAGAATAAAAAAAATAGGACGACGTTTCATCTCTTGTCCACATCCCCCCCAAACTTATTTCCAACTCGAAGAGTGGAATAAGTTTGAAAATCAGACAAGAGAGGGAACGATACCTGGTAGTTGATCTCAGAAATCAACTTTTTTATCCCCCGGAGTCTTCGATCACCATCAGGGAGTTCGGATCCAGGCAGGTCCTTTTGCGACCTCCTTTCGATCTTTGTTCTTGATAACTTGCATCCCCCATTTCTTGGTGTCTTTCAATGTCCCCCCAATGGCGGACTTGTACTTCCGTAAAACTCGTAGTAATTTTTCCAACTTCCCATACCTGAGGTGTGCTGGAAGCATCTTGAGTTCCAGAACCAGCGGATCAGAGTTAGATTGCAGCTTTCCCCGATTTGCATCGGTTGACATGGGTGAAACTGCCGCAATCCCTTTTCTATGTCGCGCTCCTTCTGCCGATGAACACTCTGAGTCTGACTTCCTTCGTGCATCGATCGACATGACTGTTGCGTCGATCGATGTGGGTCCTAAGGCTGCATCGATCGATGCATGGTGTGCGTCGATCGACGCATGGTGTGCATCGATCGACGTGGAGACAGTTCCACGTTTTCCCTTCTTTTTCTGGCTGTGTCTGCTTGGAAATCGCTCCCGTTTGTTCTCTTTTCCATGTGTCCAGCTCCATCACCAAATCCACAAGCTCATCGTCCGCCTTATCTAAATCTGAAGACAAAAATAAAGAGTGTAGTAAGCAGTTCTCCCGAAAGTCCGGATTAGTTTTAAGAGAAGGAAAGGGAGAGGAAATCACCGGATTTGAACAATTGATCATGTGGCACTCTTCCTGGTAGCTCCCTTCATTACGCTTATGCACTGCTTTGTAGATGGGGAAGGTGACCGACTCGTCATTAACTCGGAATGCCAGTTTTTCGTGTCGAATGTCAATCAATGCTCCAACAGTCTTCAAAAAACATCTCCCCAAGATAAGCGGGATGTTGTGGTCTTCTTCCATGTCAATCACCACGAAGTCTGCTGGAATGATGAAGTCTTTCACCTTCACAAGTATGTCTTCTATGATGCCTCTTGGGTAGGACACCGATCTGTCAGCCATCTGCAATGATATGGTCGTTGGTTTGATGCTCCCGATCTCTAGTCGCTTGAAGATTGACAGCGGCATTAAGTTGATGGATGCGCCGGAATCGCAAAGGACCTTCCCAAAGGTCCTCTAATGACACAGGGGATCGTGAAGGATCCCGGGTCTTCTCTCTTAAGCAGCATCTTCTTCTGAATAATCACGCTGCATTTTTTGAACAAGTTGACCCTCTCGTGCTCCATGAAGGGTCTTTTCTGAGAGGCCATATCCTTCAGAAATTCGATGTACCCGGGCATCTCACGCAATGCCTCTACCAGCGGAATGTTGATTTGCACCTTCTTCATGTTCTCCAAGAAGCGTGCATACCTCTTGTTCATCTTTGCTTTAGCCAGACGCTGTGGGAATGGTAAGGGAGGCTTATACATAGGTGGCTCGATAGGAATGGGCATCGATCGACATGAGGTCTCGTCGATCGACGTGGCCTTCGGATTGGCATCGATCGATGGCAATCCTCTGTTGATCGACGGGGCTGCGTCAGCGACAGCTTCTTTGGCCTGCTCGACATCTTTGTCCTCCTTTGAATCAGTCCTTGCTTGTTTTGGCCCTTCATAGGATTTTCCCCCTCTCAGAGTGATGGCATTCAATTGGTTCCTCTGATTCTGATTCTTGGGGTTAATCTGAGTGTTGCTCGGAAGTTGCCCCGGCTTGTGTTGGGCTCCGAGGACATCCGCGATCTGGTTGACCTGGGTATCTATAATTTGCACATGCTTCTGCACCTGGTCTACTTTAGTATTCACGCCTTCAATTTCTTGCTTTAGCTTGGCTACTGTATCGGTGGAGCCTTCCATGAATTTAGCCAAAATCTCCTGGAGATTTGGCTTCTTCTTCTCCACCACTTCTCCATCATGCACTGCAAACCCAAGTGGTGGTTGCTCTGCGGCTTGGGGGTTCGCGTAGGAAAATCCAGGATGGTTCCTCGCATGATTATAAGTGTAGGGCTGGTTGTGCTGCTGATTATGCTGCTGATATCCTCCACGGTAGTTGTTTTGGTAACCACCCATTTGCATGAAATTTACAGCGGCACACTCCCCCTCAGGCGAAGCTTGCACTGGCTCTACTACAGCAACTGTTTTCTCCTGCTTCAGTGCAGCGAAGTCTTCCCTTAGCTTTTTCAGCTCGGTTGCCAAATCAGGTTGTTCGGCAACTTTCTCCACCACTTTCTCGACCGCCATCACAGGCCGAGTTCGACTTGAGGACCACCATTGAGTGTTGTTGGCCTTCTTTTGGAAGAATTCCATGGCCTTCTTTCCGCTTTTCGTCATGATGGTGTCTCCCAGTGTGGTGTCCACCAACTTGATGGTCTTCTCATTGAGTCCCTCGTAGAATGCTTCTGCCTGTTCTCCTGGCAGAAAGCCATGTCCGGGGCAAGATCTCAGTAGCTCTTTGAATCGCTCCCGTGTCTCACTGTAGCTCTCATCAGGTCTTCGAGCGAATTCGATGATTTCCTTCCTTCTCTGCCTGATGACATTCGGGGGGAAGAAGTTTTCCACGAACTCATTCCTCAATTCAGTCCATGTGCTAATACTTTCCTTGTGCAGCGCAGTGAACCATGATTGTGCCTTATCCCTCAGAGAGAATGCGAACAGACGCATTCGGATGGCACTCTTGCTGACTCCTCCGATCTTGACAGTGTTGTAGAGCATAAGGAACTTATCCAGATGTGCATAAGGATCCTCAGTAGCCCTTCCTTCGAATTGATTTTGTTGCACCATCTGCACCAATCCGGTCTTCAGCTCAAAATTGTTGCCATTGATGCCAATCCTGAAGTCTGTCTCCCTGAACCGAGGTTTATACCGGTTCTGCATGGCCTCCTCTTCTTTCTAATCGTCAGACTCCCCTGGCGAATCCTGGTTGTCATCCTCTCCATTGTCGGGATTGTCATCGAACAATGGGTTATGGCAAACATCCCTTCCATTCGGATTGTTCCTCTCGAGGTCTCTCTCCAGGTTGAACTGTTGGATATGTGCCCTCATAGCTTGAACTTCTTGGAGAAGCACAACTTGCTCCTCTGTAGTTAGCATTGGTGGTTGCGGTTGAATAATTGGTGGTTGTTCATCCATTGCTTGACTGCTTGAGCCGTCCTGAGCACGCTTATTCATTCGGATATTTCTGCAAGTGGCTTCAATATCCGGGTGATAATATCGCGGGTCCTTTCCTCTGGCTCACGTACTCATGCACTACCTGTACAGCAAAAGAGGTAGTGAGGTAAAACTTAAAATAAAACGAAACAAACTGAAATAAACAACTAAAATTCTGAAAAAGGAATACGGCGTCGATCGACGAGATGTAGCGTCGATTGACGTGGAAGAAACTATTGCATCGATCGACGTGGGTGTCACGTCGATCGACGTGAATAACAAAAATACGGAAATTCAGAGAAAAGTACAAAAATTACAGCCTAAATCAGTATTTCAATCACAGATTTAATAGTAAGATTATTTCTATTCACTCCCCGGCAACAGCGCCAAATTTAAAGGAACACAGATTCTAGGGAAGAATTCTTATTATGGATGACATGTAGGAATCAATTAATTTAACAGGTGGAATACTGCAACAATGCTATATTTCCTTGTTTGGCAAATATAACCTAGATTACTAACTAGTGACTATCTCTGCTCGGTCTCAAAGTACACCAAATTAGTCAATCTGATAAGCAAATCAGTTCAATTCCTACAGTCTAGTACATCTGTTTGGATAGTGTAGATCGTATCATGCATTCCTATTCCCACTATTAATATTCACCTCTCGGTCCTTCTATCAATAGCTAGACATCTAAATTAATCATCACCTCTCGGTCCTTGAATTAATCTAGAATTATAGAATAAACACAGGAATCATGAACCTAATTAATTAATCCTAACATGCATCCATAATAATTTCAACCCCTAGAACCCGCTAGGGTTTCTAGCCACTCATCAATTTCCGGAGGTACTTCATGTACCCCGGGATTTCCTTCAGTGCTTCGATCAGCGGGAAGTTGATGCTGACCCTCTTCAGGTTCTCCACAAATCTGGAGAACTTCTCGTCCTCTTTCTGCTTCGCGAACCTCTGTGGGAATGGCAAAGGAGGGGTTTGATCTTCAGACTGCTTTAGCTTTATGGCTGGAACAGGCTTTGGCGTCGATCGATGTAGGGCAGCATCGATCGACAGGCCTCTGTCTTCTGCGTCGATCAACGTGGCAGGTCCGTCGATCGACGTGGATTCATCTCCTGTGCATTTTTGTGATGGGTTTTGTATACTGAAAGCACTTATTACAATGTGTATACAACGGTTTATTTCTCCTATATGTTAACAATCGTACATGTATGAACAATTGTATCCTCTTGTCTCACCGATAGGGACGATCATACGGCATGTTGTAGATCGCAAAAGACAGTATGATCACTTGACCTAGTGAGACATAAACCTGATCACAGCCGAGACAGCGTATGAGGATACGTCTCTCCGGATGGCTGCGGCATTGTCGGAATAAGTAGTCTGTCTTGGTTACTTGACATGCTGGTACGCAGAGGTGGCGTATTGATGGACCGCAGTGAGATATATTCGTCTGTCTGACATCAGGGAATAAAAGATCTCGTTATATTGATTGAGTCCAAACCCTAAAGAAGGTTCAGGGGTTTGCACGGGTTGACTGTTGCTTTGACTTGCCATGGTGGAGAGCCAACACAGCGCGCTCGTATATCCGCATCTTGGGTAACAGCAGTTCGTGTAGTACCGCCTGAGACTGAACTTAGGTAACCATATTCGAGTAATAGGATAGGGACATTCCCTGAGGAGCTCAATAACATTCATCGTGCCAAAGTCCTGCAGGCTGATTAAGTTCAGGCACGAGTGATAAGGTTTGAGTGGTACTACTCAGGAATAATAAGATATTAATTAATTGTAGTTAGAGCTTGTCAGAGGCTCCGATTAATTAATGGATGTCCGATAACCTTAAATATGGGGATTCTCAATTAATGCAACCCGTTCTCACAATGTGGTAATAAAGGGGTAGGTCAGTATTAATTCTGTGGTGAAAAAGAATTAATATTAATTAATTAATTGTGTCCTGGGTTGTGGACATGGGAATTAATTAATTTATAGGCCCACTTTATTATTTGCATTAGGTCCCAGGTACGGCCCAATTAAATATGCTGAATTGAGCCCAAAGAGCCCATTAGGGATAAAACCCTAGGTCTATAAATAGACACCTCTCTCTCATAAGTTGTAAGACAGTTGAAAAACAAAAACCCTAGAGAGAGAGCAGAGTGGGCGCCGACTTTGGAGATTCAAGGAGGAGAATTTCGATTCTGGTTCTGCTCAGAATACAGATCTGTGGAATCCTCACCAGTAGCAAATTTGATCAACATTGGGAAACAGATCTGAAGATCTAATCTGGAGAAAATATTTCTTTTTCTTCTCTTTCTGTTTTTCGATTTATTCTGGAAATTAGTATTCTAATTTCTGTTTCCGCAGATTAAATCGAATCGCGTGGTTGAATTGAGATTTGGAATTCAAACGCGAAAGATCGGTTCAGACTCTACGGATTTACGGTAATCTCTCAATCCACAATTATGCATTAAATTAATAGGAGCATGCTAGGGTTTTGAGAAATTTAATTGTGAGCAATATCCATAGATCGATCCGGTTCAGTTTGGTTTTGGTGATTCGGTTCACGTGAAAAACCCTACAATTGGTATCAGAGCCAGGTTTCTGATTTATGGCTCTGTTGTTCATAATTAAATTCGATAATATGCATTTATGAATTTATTATTGTGGATGTTGGTTTTTGTTCCTCGTGGCAACCCGTCGATTCAGCCCGCGGTGGTTTATCCGTGTAGGGCTGAATTGTTTTGTAAAATCACGAGAAAATCCGTGATCAGAATAGATTTGAAATTGTAATAGAATAGTTTTTGTAATTTTCAAATTTATGTAATTGAACGGGTCGAGGACGAAGAACGAAGACGGAGCCGACAGAGGGCCGGGAACGGTGGACGGCGGCGAGCGGGCGCGGCCGGCGGCACGAGCAGCGCGCGCGGCGCGCGCGCGTGGCCTGCTTGCTGCGGGCGGCGGTCGGCGGCGGCTGGCGGCTGTCGTCGGCGGCTGCTGGCCCTGCGGTGGTGGCTCGTGTTTTGGTGGTTTGTGCAATCCGGTGTAAACCCTAGGTTTGCATTAGGGTTAGGGCAAATCTTCAGATCACAAAGGCCTAAAAATCCAAAAGATTTGGTGTATCAAGATTTGAAGGCCCTTGAAGATTTGAGAAGATTTGAATTTATTCATTAAATTCAAAATTCAAATTTGTAATAGATAGATTTTTATTTTCTATTTATTTTGGGGCCACGAGGAATTTTTTGTTTGCCTTAATTGTCCTCGTATGATATGTGATTTATTTATGTGCGCTATTAAGCATGTGTAGATAATAGGAAAAGCATGTTTTACTGCTTTTATTATTTACAGCTTTCCAAGCATGCTTATGTGATTAATTTCTTTTGTTGGATTATATTTTGGGAATTTTTGGGCTTGTTTAATTACATGCAAAAATTTGGAAAATATAATGACAAAAGGAAATTATGTGTGCCCATAAAGAAACCTTTTAAAGGAAAAATACTAAGCAGATTTTTTAATTAAAATCAATAGACCTCCACAAAGCGGTCCTAGGCTGTAAGTGTATCTCTCGTTCTAGTAAATGTCTACGAGTATAGCTTGCTAGTTCCCGGAGGTACATGGGTACGGTTGTTGGGATTTCTAGACAAACAATTTAAATCATGTGAATAGTGGGAGGGCTTTGCGTAAACGTCTACGAGTGTAGCTTGCGTAAACCTCTTTCACAGGTATTCTAGGATTGATTTAAATTAAAGATAACAAATGCTTTGAGGGTTGTGCAGTATGGTTACGTTCTAGTGTCAAAAGCATCCTGACATGGTAGTGAAATTAAATGGATTGGGGCTTAAAACCCGCAGTTCTGGTTGAGGGTGACATCGTAAACGTCTACGAGTGTAGCTTGCGGTGGGAACTCTTGGGCAATTAGTGGAAAATATTTGTATTTGATTTATTAAAATGTTTTCAATGCATTTGTTTTCGAAGTTCAACATGTATGTTCTTATTTAAGATTCCTTATTGTTTCAGATATGTCTATGTCTAATGTCATCAATATTCTCGCACAAAACACACTAACTGGTCCGAACTTCCTGGAATGGAAGCACAATCTCGAATACCTCCTGATTGCAGAAGAACATATGTTCGTTCTGCAAGTACTTCGTCCCGAAGTGCCAACTGCTGAATTCAGTCAACTGGATATAGACTTTTATAACAAGTGGGAGAAATCGAACAATGTAGTCAAGTGCTACATGATGACCACTATGTCGAAAGTCTTGCAACAGCAGCATCAGCACCATAGGGATGCCTATGACATTATGCAAAGTCTGGAGGCGACCTATGGGGAAACTGATAGAGCCGTCAGGTTCAATCTCATGAGAGAAATCGTGAGTAAGAAAATGACTGATGGCACCTCAGTGAGAGAGCACGTGGTTACCATGACTCACCTCATGGTTGAACTGACAGTGCATGGTGGAGGTATCGACGCTGAGGCTAAGGTCGATATCATGCTGAACTCTCTACCCAAGTCCTTTGAGAGTTTTAGACTGAATGTTGTCATGAACAAGAAAGAGTATACTCTTAACGAGTTACTCAATGACTTGATGGCAGCTGAATCGGTCATGAACCCTCAGAAGGTTGCCTTGGCCACTTCTGGTAATCTCTCTGCTGTACCGAAAAGTATGAAGCGGAAGAAAGGGATTAAGAAGTGGGCCAAGAAGACACCTATGAAGGATGGTGGGGCTGGGAAAAAGCCTAAGGTGGCGAGTGAAAAGGACAGGTGCTTCAGGTGTGGTAAGAAAGGACATTGGAGGAAATATTGTCAAGCCAACAAAGCTAGACAAGGTATACCATTTTACATGTATGACTGCAAGCATGATTAGAGTTAGTTGTTGCTCTTCCAGAGCTGTAAACACTGACTTGTTGATCATGTTGTTGTACTTTGCAGGGGACCGTTCCGACAAGGCAGGTGAGTGATGGCAAGAAGATACAAAACTGGATGAAGGCAACGTTTTATGACGGAACTTCATGGAGTTTTTCCTTTCCTCATATTTTGATGTTTTAAGTACATTTGAGAGTTTATTTGTGGGCCGTGGTTTATCGGCAGGACAAATTTTATCAACCTTTTATGGATATTTGTTATTAATGATTTTATCATTGGCAGTAACAATGTCATCCGTTGTGTTGATTTGTACTCTTTATGCTACTTCGATCAAAATACGTCCGCAAGTATTGCATGTAATTCATCCGTAATTGATAATCCTAGGAAGAGAAAATTTACTTCTTCTAATGAGGATCTTACATATCTCTGGCACTTGAGACTGGGTCACATCAGCTTGAAGCGGATTCAGAGACTTGCAGATGATGGTACATTGGACTTAGTACGGGCTATACCTTATCAAGTCTGTGAATCCTGCATCGAGGGCAAGATGTCAACTAGGCCTTTCAAGGCTAGTCAGTCTCGAGTAGAGGAAGTGTTGGAATTGATCCATTCTGACTTATGTGAACCGATGTCCACGAAGGCTCGTGGAGGGTACGAGTACTTCGTCACTTTCATTGACGATTACTCAAGGTACGGATACGTTTACCTGCTTCGCTACAAGTCTGAATGCTTTGAGAAATTCAAAGAGTTCAAGGCTGAGGTAGAAAAGAAGGTCGGGAAAACTATCAAGTCGTTGCGATCTGATCGCGGTGGCTAATACCTCGGTAACGAGTTCCTGCAATATTTGTCAGAAAATGGGATTACATCCCAATGGACTGCACCGGGTACTCCCCAGCAAAACGATGTAGCTGAAAGAAGAAATAGGACTCTTCTAGAGATGGTAAGATCAATGATGAGTTATGCAAACTTACCAATTTTGTTTTGGGGCTACGCATTGGACACAACGGCTTACGTGCTTAATGTGGTGCCTTCTAAATCAGTTCCTAAGACGCCTGTTGAACTCTTCCTTGGTCGCAAACCCAGTTTGTGCAAGTTTAGAGTATGGGGCTGTCCGGCACACGTACTGTCAAAGGAACCTGATAAGTTAGAAAGCAGGTCAAAAGTAATGTTGTTCATAAGGTATCCCAGGCAAACGAAAGGTGGTTACTTTTACTGTCCTGAGAGTAGAAGAGTCGTTGTTAGCACCAACGCTAGATTCTTGGAGGACGAGTATGTGAGTAATCACAGGTCAAGGAGTGATGTCGTTCTTCAAGAAATTGAGAACGAGAATGCAATTCCAAGGGAAGGGGAACGTGTAGATGTGGGTGCACCTGTGAGAGGCACAGCACCACAGACACGTTCTTCTGTGCAAGGTGAAGGACCACAAGTCACTACACCTACTACTGACACGGCACCGATACCTCATCGCAGTGGGAGAGTTATTTTCCAACTGGAAAGGTACATGTTCGTGGGTGAGTCTTCGGACTTGAGCCCGGAAGACGGACATGAGGACTCTGACCCGCTGACTTACGAAGAGGCAGTGCAGGACAAGGATGTTGCCAAATGGCAAGTCGCCATGGATTCTGAGATTGAATCCATAACTGCTATGGATGTATACCAGAAAATTGATTTGCCGGATGGCTTTAGGGCCATAGGGTGCAAATGGGTATACAAGAGAAAGAAAGGGGCGGATGGAAAGATTACGGCTTTCAAGGCCAGGCTGGTGGCAAAGGGTTATAGTCAGAAAGAGGGCATTGACTATGACGAAACCTTTTCACCTGTAGCCATGCTCAAGTCCATCCAGATACTCCTTGCCATAGCTGCGCATATAGACCTCGAGATCTGGCAGATGGATGTCAAAACCGCTTTCCTAAACGGTTACCTTGAAGAAGGTAGGGACATCTATATGCAGCAACCCAAGGGTTACATAAGCAAGGGCGAAGAACATCTTGTCTGGAAGCTTAAGAAGTCCTTGTATGAACTTAAGCAAGCTTCAAGGTCGTGGAACTTACGTTTCAACGATGTGATTAAATCCTATGGATTTGCACAGTTGGAAAATGAAAGTTTTGTTTACCGACTTTGTGTCAGTGGGAGCGTGGTCTTCCTTGCACTATACGTTGATGACATACTCCTATATGGAAACAACGAGGGAGTGATGTCCGAAATCAAGGTTTGGTTATCCGAACAGTTCCAAATGAAGGATCTGGGTGAAGCTGGCTACATTCTTGGGATTAAGGTCTTACGAGATCGTAAAAGAAGAATGTTGAGCTTATCTCAGGCATCCTATGTGGATAATGTGATAGCCCGGTTCAGCCTGCAACTCGCCAAGAAAGGCTTGCTACCTTTCCGACATGGCGTTCGTCTTTTTAGTGGGCAGTGTCCTCAGACACAGCGGGAGAAAGATGAAATGAATCTTGTACCATATGCTTCGGCTGTGGGTAGTCTGGACAGTCGCACTGGACTGCTGTAAAGCATATCCTCAAGTATTTGAAAAGAACTAGGAATTTCTGCCTAGTTTATCAAAGTGAGGATTTGTGCCCTGTGGGTTATACGGACTCGGATTTCCAAGGGGACCAGGATGAGAAGAAATCGACCTCTGCTTATGAGTTTACCCTGGGAGGTGGAGCTGTATCTTGGAGGAGCTCAAAGCAGAAATGCATTGCTGACTCCACCATGGAGGCGGAATATGTCGCCGCCTCCGACGCCTCGAAAGAGGGGGTGTGGCTCCGGAAATACCTTTTAGAGTTGGGCGTGATCCCGAGTTTGCCGAGGAGCGTGACAATTTATTGTGATAACTCTGGTGCGGTGGCAAACTCAAACAAACCGCGGTCTCACAGGTCAAGCAAACACATAGAGAGAAAGTACCATTATCATACGAGAAATCATATCGAGGGGCGATGTGCTGATAAGAAGATTGACACTGCTGACAATCTTGCTGATCCGTTTACAAAGAGCTTGCCGCAGAAAGTTTACGAAAGACATATTCGTGAGCTGGGCCTGAGGTGGATGCTGACCACTGATAGTGGTTAAAGACAGCAGACTAGATAGACGGACTGTATACTTTGTAATAGCTTAGTTATGCTTTGAGTATAAGTGGGAGATTGATAGGTTTTGTATACTGAAAGAATTTATTACAATGTGTATACAACAGTTTATTTCTCCTATCTGTTAACAATCGTACATGTATGAACAATGGTATCTTCTTGTCTCACCGATAGGTTCGATCATACGGCGTGTTGTAGATCGCAGAAGACAGTATGATCACTTGACCTAGTGAGACATAAACCTAATCACAGCCGAGATAGCGTATGAGGATACGTCTGTCCGGATGGCTGCGACATTGTCGGAATAAGTAGTCTGTCTTGGTTACTTGACATGCTGGTACACAGAGGTGGCGTATTGATGGATCGCAGTGAGATATATTCATCTGTTTGACATCAGCGAATAAAAGGTCTCGTTTTATTGATTGAGTCCAAACCCTAACGAAGGTTCAGGGGTTTGCACGGGTTGACTTTTGCTTTGACTTGCCATGGTGGAGAGCCAACACAGCGCGCTCGTATATCCGCATCTTGGGTAACAGCAGTTCGTGTAGTACCGCCTGAGACTGAACTTAGGTAACCATATCCGAGTAATAGGATGGGGACATTCCCTGAGGAGCTCAATAACATTCATCGTGCCAAAGTCCTGCAGGCTGATTAAGTTCAGGCACGAGTGATAAGGTTTGAGTGGTACTACTCAGGAATAATAAGATATTAATTAATTGTTGTTAGAGCTTGTCAGAGGCTCCGATTAATTAATTTATAGGCCCACTTTATTATTTGCATTAGGTCCTAGGTCTGGCCCAATTAAATATGCTGAATTGAGCCCAAAGAGCCCATTAGGGATAAAACCCTAGGTCTATAAATAAACAGCTTTCTCTCATAAGTTGTAAGACAATTGAAAAACAAAAACCCTAGAGAGAGAGCAGAGTGGGCGCCGACTTTGGAGATTCAAGGAGGAGAATTTCGATTCTGGTCCTGCTCAGAATTCTGATCTGTGGAATCCTCACGAGTAGCAGATTTGATCAGCATTTGGATACAGATCTGAAGATCTAATCTTGAGAATAGATTTTTTTCTCTTCTCTTTCTGTTTTTTGATTTATTCTGGAAATTAGTATTCTAATTTCTGTTTCCGCAGATTAAATCGAATCGCGTGGTTGAATTGAGATTTGGAATTCAAACGCGAAAGATTGGTTCAGACTCTACGGATTTACGGTAATCTCACAATCCACAATTATGCATTAAATTCATAGGAGTATGCTAGGGTTTTGAGAAATTTAATTGTGAGCAATATCCATAGATCATTCCGGTTCAGTTTGGTTTTGGTGATTCGGTTCACGAGAAAAACCCTACATTTTTGCTCCTTTTCGCCTCCAGAATCGTCTACATCCATCTCGGGACTCTTGTAGCTCGTCCCAAACCTCAGAGTAACGGCTTTGCAGTCTTTTTGGGCCTTTGGGTTCACCTCCATTGTGCTTGGAAGCTGTCCAGGCTTGTGTTGGTTGCCAAGTGTGGTGGCAATCTGGCCCAATTGTGTGTCCATCATCTGAAGATGTTTCGTCATCAGCTGCATGTGGTTGGCTATTCCCTTCACCTCGGTTTCTACATTCCCAAACCGGTTATCCGAGCTCTTGATGAATTTCTCGAGCGTCTCCTCTAGCATGGATTTATTCCTTTCCACGATCTCTCCTCCAGTACCTGCATCAAAACCAGGCGGAGGGTGTTCTGCAGCAGAAGGGTTAGCATAGGAAAAACCAGGGTGAGATCGCCCATGGTTGTACTGATACCCTTGATTGCCTCGGTAGTTATTGTGATAACCACCGCCAATGTAGTTCACCTCCGAACCGGCAGTTCCAGACGAACTGCTTGCACCCCTGTTAATGTAGTCAGCCTCCACGGGTACTATGGCCATGCTTGGCTCTGCAACAGCTGCAACTTGTGATGTGCCCAATTTTTCAATCTCCTCCAGGAGCTTTTTCACCATAGCGATCACGTCGAATTCTTGCTTTGTCTCGACTGCTTTGACTGGTAGCTGCCTATCAGTTGGCCATTGGTGGCTATTCAGCGCCATGTCTACCAGCAACCTCATACTTTCTGTACCACTCTTCTTCATCAGTATCCCTCCAGCAGATGCATAAACCAGCTCCTTCATGTGAGGGTTCAAACCCTCATAAAAATGACTCACTTGCATCTCCAGATCGATGCCATGTCCAGGACAGAGTCGTAGAAGCTCTTTGTATCTCTTCCAGGCCTCGTAAAGTGACTCGTCATACATCTGCTTGAAAGTAGTAATGGCAGCTTTCCTCTTCAGCAGCAGGCTCGGTGGGAAGTAGTTGGTAAGGAACTCTGATCGAAGCTCCTCCCATGTCCCGATCTGACTCTTATCCAGTCCAGCAAACCAAGACCGTGCCTCGTCTCTGAGTGAGAACGAGAACAGTCTCATTCTGATCACATCTTGGGTTACTCCGTTCTGCTTCACAGTGTTACACACCTCAATGAATTGGTTGAGGTGGGTATATGGATCTTTTACAGCTCTTCCCCCAAACTGGCTTTGCTGCACCATCTGAATAAGGCCTGTGCGCAGCTCAAAGTTGTTGGCATCAATGCCAACTCTGAATCCGGCTTCCGCTTGCTGTGGAAGACATCGATCCAAGATGAATCTTTGCGGAACCACAATCTGCCTGTTGTTCAACTCTGCCAGTCTTGCGGCTTGCTCTGCCTGAGTAGCCTGGGCTGCTTGTAGTTGTGCTCTAAGCTGCTGCACTTCATTCAAAAATTGCCTCTGCTCCTCGAGGGTCATATTTTGCAGAGGTGCTTCGGGATTTTCAGCCATCTCTCGTTATTTATCCTTTCCTTTCTTTTCGATTTTTCTGCAGGTTGCTTCAATTTCAGGGACAAAGGCTTCGAGTGTTTTTCCTTTAGCTCGCATGTTCATGCACCTGCGCAGAAAATAGGTAAATATCAGTCGGCATTGATCGATGTGAATGTCACGTCGATCGATGCAAGAAAGTGGTCGGCGTCGATCGACGTAAGGTGTCCGTCGATCGACGCAGCAAAGTGATCGACGTCGATCGACGCAAGGTGGTGTCGATCGACGCGAGACACAGACTCGAAAACTCACACAGGCACACGTACAGAAAAATAAAACTCAATCCAGCAAATCCTAGAACGAACTAGTAATAAGATAAAATCTAACAATTCCCCGGCAACGGCGCCAATTTGATCACTGTTATTTCTAACATATTAATTATAGAAATAGTGGCAAATAAATTTGTAAACCCTAAGGTTATCGATCCAGGGGAGTTGTGTGGGGAAATTATCCTATGTACTAATTATGATCCTAAGATTCATTGTTTGAGAAATTCAAAATCAGGGGTTTTGTTTTGGAAAATAAAGATAACAATACTCTAAAATTAAAGAAATTTTGAAAGCAAATTTAAAGGAACACAGATTCTATGGAAGAATTCTTATTATGGATAACATGTAGGAATCAATTAAATTAACAGGTGGAATACTGCAACAACGATATATTTCCTTGTTTGGCAAATATAACCTAGATTACTAATTAGTGACTATCTCCGCTCGGTCTCAAAGTACACCAAATTAGTCAATCTGAAAAGTAAAACAGTTCATTTCCTACAGTCTAGTACATCTATTTGGAGAGTGTAGATCGTATCATGCATTCCTATTCCCACTATTAATATTCACCTCTCGGTCCTTCTATCAATAGCTAGACATCTAAATTAATCGTCACTTCTCGGTCCTTGAATTAATCTAGAATTATAGAATAAACACAGGAATCATGAACCTAATTAATTAATCCTAACATGCATCCATAATAATATCAACCCCTAGAACCCGCTAGGATTTCTAGCCACTCATCGCAGATAGAAATCCAAAAGAAAACATATTAAATTGCATAAACATAAAGAACTTACAAGAAAATAAAAGGGTTTCGTGTTTCCCAAGTCTCCAAACTCCCAAAACCAAATTGTAGAACGGAAATATGGAAAGGAATGCTGAAAAATCGAATTTAGTAGGCTATTTATAGGGGTGGATATGTATCCTATCAAATCTAAGGCTAAAGATATGAATAAATCCGTTTAACATCGAATTTCCGCTCCAGCAGACAGCCTCGCGTCGATCGTGGCTGATCCACGTCGATCGACGTGGCCTTCCTCCAAGGCATTGATCGATGCTGATTGGCGTCTGTCGATGCAGCTTCTCGCCCCTTCTGCGCGGTCTCACGGTTTTGGCCTTAACTTCCTCTCCCGAACTCCGATTGACCCGATTCCAGTTGCGTTGGATAGCTAACTCAAAGAATCATCCATTGCCATGTGCCAATAGCCCGAGTTCCTCTTGTGGAAGAAATCTTCACTGCTACTCTTACACGTCACTGCTTTCGGAACGGCTTTCTCGTGAACTTAGGCCTAAAACCCTACAAAAACACCAAAATGCGCATAATACCACCTAATACTGACTCATGCATAGAATATATATATATATATATAAACTCAATAAAACTACATAAAATAGTATAAAATAATATAGATAAGCGAGTAAAATAATGAGTTTATCAGGACTTCAGCCCGGAAGACGGACATGAGGACTCTGACCCACTGACTTACGAAGAGGCAGTGCAGGACAAGGATGTTGCCAAATGGCGTGTTGCCATGGATTCTAAAATTGAATCCATAACTGCTATGGAAGTATACCAGAAAACTGATATGCCGGATGACTTTAGGGCCATAGGGTGCAAATGTGTATACAAGAGAAAGAAAGGAGCGGATAGAAATATCACGACTTTCAAAGCCAAGCTGGTGGCAAAGGGTTATAGTCAGAAAGAGGGCATTGACTATGACGAAACCTTTTCACCCGTAGCCATGCTCAAATCCATCCGGATACTCCTTGCCATAGCTGCGCATATGGACCTCGAGATCTGGCAGATGGATGTCAAAACCGCTTTTCTAAGCGGTTAACTTGAAGAAGGTAGGGACATCTATATGCAGCAACCCGAGGGTTACATAAGCAAGGGCAAAGAACATCTTTTCGGGAAGCTTAGGAAGTCCTTGTATGGACTTAAGCAAGCTTCAAGGTCGTGGAACTTACATTTCAATGATGTGATTCAATCCTATGGATTTGCACAGTTGGAGAACGAAAGTTGTGTTTATCGACTTTGCGTCAGTGGGAGCGTGGTCTTCCTTGCACTTTACGTTGATGACATACTCCTATTTGGAAACAACGAGGGAGTGATGTCGGAAATCAAGGCTTGGTTATTCAAACAGTTCCAAATGAAGGATCTGGGAGAAGCTGGTTACATTTTTAGGATTAAGGTCTTACGAGATCGTAAGAGAAGAATGTTAAGCTTATCACAGGCATCCTATGTGGATACTGTGATAGCCCGGTTCAACATGCAACTCACCAAGAAAGGCTTGCTACCTTTAAGACATGGCATTCATCTTTCTAGTGGGCAGTATCCTCAGACACAGCGGTAGAAAATTGAGATGAGTCTTGTACCATACGCTTCGGCGGTGGGTCGCCTCATGTATGCGATGTTGTGTACCAGGCCAGATATCTGTTATATCGTTGGCATGGTAGCATGATATCAGTCTAACCCTGGACAGGCGCACTGGACTGCTGTAAAGCACATCCTCAAGTATTTGAAGAGAACTAGGAATTACTGCCTAGTTTATCAAAGTGAGGATTTGTGCCCTGTGGGTTATACGGACTCGGATTTCCAAGGGGACCAGGATGAGAAGAAATCAACCTCAGGATATGTGTTTACCCTGGGAGGTGGAGCTGTATCATAGAGGAGCTCAAAGCATAAATGCATTGTTGACTCCACCATGGAGGCGGAATATGTCGCCGCCTCCGACGCCTCGAAAGAGGGGGTATGGCTCAGGAACTACCTTTTAGAGTTAGGCATGATCCCGAGTTTGCCGAGCAGCATCACAATTTATTGTGATAACTCTTGTGTAGTGGCAAACTCAAAGGAACCGCGGTCTCACAGGGCAAGCAAACATATAGAGAGAAAGTACCATATCATACGAGAAATCGTATCGAGGGGCGATGTGCAAATTAAGAATATTGACACTTTTGACAATCTTGCTGATCCATTTACAAAGAGCTTGCCACAGAAAGTTTACGAAAGACATATTCGTGAGCTGGGTCTGAGGTGGATGTCGACCACTGACAGTGGTTAAAGAGACAGCAGACTAGATAGACGGACTGTATACTCTGTAATAGCTTAGTTATGCTTTGAGTATAAGTGAGAGATTGATGGGTTTTGTATACTGAAAGCATTTATCATAATGAGTATACAACGATTTATTTCTCCTATCTGCTAACAATCTTACATGTATGAACAATGGTATCCTCTTGTCTCACCGATAGGGACGATCATACGACGTGTTGTAGATCGCAGAAGATAGTATGATCACTTGACCTAGTGAGAGATAAACCTGATCACAGCCGAGACAGCGTATGAGGATACGTCTGTCCGGATGGCTGCGGCATTGTTGGAATAAGTAATCTGTCTTGGTTACTTAACATGCTGGTACGCAGGGGTGGCGTATTGATGGACCACAGTGAGATGTATTCCTCTATTTGATATCAGCGAATACAAGATCTCTTTATATTGATTGAGTCCAAACCCTAATGAAGGTTCAGGGGTTTGCACAGGTTTACTGTTGCTTTGACTTGCCATGGTGGACAGCCTAAGTAACGTGCTCGTATATCCGCATCTTGGGTAACAGTAGTTCGTGTAGTACCGCCTGAGACTGGGTTTAGGTAATTATATCCGAGTAATAGGATGAGGACATTCCCTAAGGAGCTCAATCACATTCATCGTGCCAAAGTCCTGCAGGCTGATTAAGTTTAGGCACGAGTGATAAGGATTGAGTGGTACTACTCAGGAATAATAAGATATTAATTAATTGTAGTTAGAGCTTGTCAGAAGCTCCAATTAATTAATGGATGTCCGGTTACCTTAAATATGGGGATTCTAAATTAATGCAGCCCGTTCTCATAACGTGGTAATAAAGGGCTAGGTCAGTATTAATTCTGTGGTGAAAAAGAATTAATATTAATTAATTAATTGTGTCCTGGGTTGTGGAAATGGGAATTAATTAATTTATAGGCCCACTTTATTATTTGCATTAGGTCTCAGTTCAGGCCCAAGGAAAGTTTGTTGAATTGAGCCCAGGAGCCCACTAGGGTTTACAACCCTAGTTCTATAAATAGGCAACTCTCTCTCATAAGTTGTAACACAGTTGAAAACAGAAAACCTAGAAAGAGAGAGAGTGGGGGCACCGATTTTGAGAAGAAAATGGAGGAGAATTTTTGAATTTTGGTCCTACTCAAATACAGATCTGTGGAATCCTCACCAGTAGCAGATCTGAACGCATCGGGAAACAGATCTGAAGATCGAATCTGGAGAACATCTTCTAATCCCTTCTCTTTGTCTTCTTCGATTGTTATTAAATCTAGAAATTAGATTTCTAATTTCTCATTCCGCAGATTTAATAATATTGCGTGGTTAGTTCTGGATCTGGGAATACAAACGCGAAAGATCGTTTCTGAAACTACGGAATTAAGGTAAATAAATCTTTATCCACGCATTAAATTCAATAGGAGCATGCTTAGGGATTTTGAATTTTTTATGAACAATAACCATAAACGGTCTGGTTCATTTGGTTTTGGTGATTCGGTTCACGGGAAAACCCTACACTAATGTGATGAACATCTCGATTAAGGACCCTGCGTGCCCTTTTTGCTGCAGAACGTGACCATCCTCTAATCTCCGACCACCCGATGATAACATGGATTGCTCATTCGGCTGGAGGTGGCTTGTTCTGAGGTTCGACATTCCCTGTGGGTTTGGTTTGCCTGCCCCTCGTCCAGATATTCTTTCCTTTGTTAGTTAGATACTCGGTGAGGAAATAATTTTTCAGGAGCTCGAGAACCTCTAGACGCAGGGCCTGGCACACCTTGGTTTTAGGACCGTGATCATTATGGAATCCACAGAATTTCTTGGTGTCTCGCGTTTTTGGGTCAGACTTCATCTTGGCCATCCATTTCACGGCGCCACCGAGCCCCTTAAGCACTTTGTTGACCAAATAATTTTGGTCGATGCAGAGATTATAAGGCAACTCGCCAACTCGTGATGTTCGGCTGCAAGGATGGTCTCGTCTAGACCAACGCTCGTTGTTGTAGTCCTGTAAGGATGCTGACTGGCTAGTTCATAAGCCTCTTTCTCGTTTAGACGCTCAATACAAATCGGCTCGTCCTCTTCCCAGTTGATTTCGGCCCACGCTTGCGAGAGGACTGAATCCATGTCGTAACAAGGATGGCTCGTTAGGTCGCGGTAAAGTTTTGAAAACACATCCAGGCCGTTCTTGAAAGCAAAGACCGCTGTCAGAGGTGGACAGTTCAATATCGAGGTGAGCTCCCGGTTGAAGCGCCCGACATATGACCTCAGTGATTCTCCCTTTTTTATGCGTATGCTGTTAAGCGCAATCAGGATGCTTTGCCACACGTCTGTAGTTGGAGTATTTCTTCCTGAAGCCCATGTGAAGTTCGGAGAATGTCGAGAAGGAGCACTGATAAGTGCGCTATTTGGTTCACTTATCTATGGATTTTTAGGTTGTTTTGATAAGATTATAGTGTGTTTACTTTAAATTCTGAGCATCGTAGTGTTTTTATGCCTGAGTTGTGTGTTATGCTCGAAAATGCAGGTTTTTGGAGTGAAAATTGACTAAGTCTAGAAAAAAGGAGTTTTGTATGTTGCAAATGAAGAACACGTTGAAAATTCAGCTGATCGACAGAAGAAGAAATCCTGTCAATTGACAGAAATTGTGTCGATCGACAGGGATGCTTGAGGCAACCAGTCGACAGAGCTTCAAGGGTCCAATTTCGAGAGCCCAATTTCGATCGACAGAATTTGTGTCGATCGAAATTCTGGTCGTGCTGAAGGAATTTAATGCTTTTAAGTTATTTCCATGTTGGGACAATTAAACCTAGTATATATTGTTTTGTTTAGGCGAGTTTTCATTATTATGCCACTTTTGAGACTAGAACCCTAGAGTTTTTCTTGCCCTTGAATTGCTTTCGAATTCTGGAGGATTGTGATCGAACATTTGAAGATTGGATGCAATTACAAGGCTTGTTTTCTCTATGAAGTTGTGTTACATGTTTTATCTTTCCATATTTCTGTTTAACATGAATATGTGTAGGTAAACCCTTATTCAGATTCTAGGGTTTGTGTGATTGTCTTGGATTCATGTTTAGGTGATTAAATCGATCAATATTTTTAATTGGTTTATCAATTCTTGTGCTTTTTCTTAATCTGATTAAATTGGCCATTTGATTAGGCTTTCATAATTAATTAATTTGAGACTGAAAAGTGAAAATTGATTAATGGATTTAGGAATTGATAATATGGATCTTAATTATGTCTAAAAAGAGGAATTTAATCCATAGGAATGAACATGATGTTTTTAAGGAGTTGTTAATTTTTCCTAGAGACCGAAAGGATATAGGAAATTGATGATCTACTTTATGAATTGCCAACCCTGGAATTTGTAATATTTTCTTGATGTTCCACCAAATCTTTATTTTAAATTGATCGATGAAATTCCCTTGCATGCTATCCTTGACATGAACTTGCCCTGGAATCTGATCTTTTCTCTAGTGTTTTAAAACCCAATTTTAATTCCCTGCTTTAATTTAATTTTCTTGCAAAATTAGTTTTAAATCTCAAAAACCCTTTCAAGTTTATATTTACTTAGACAACAAACCGAAAACAAATGGTTCAGTATATGAGGTGTTCGCTTTTACAATCTCTGTGGGAACGATAATTTTAACTTGTCACTATTCTATAACAAATCATTATAAAAATTAGTGATCAAATTTTGGCATCGTTGCTGGGGATTGTTAAGAATTATCTTGTTATTGAATCTGTTTAGGGTTGTTGATTTAAGTTGTAATTTTAATTTTAATTTCCCTTTCAGTTTTGCAAAATTTTCTTATTATTTTCCTTAAAATTTTTGACAGTTTTCCTTTAAATTTTACTATCTATTTCGACCGACAGGGAAAATTTCGATCGACAGGTTTCCTGTCGATTGACACGATTTCTGTCGACCGACAGAGAAGCTGTTTTTCAGATTTTTACTATTTTCTAGTTCAATTCGTGTGTTAATTAATTTAATTCAGTTTTATTGTTGTTCTGTGTGTACTCACTGTTCCCTTGATTGATTTTCAGGTAGTTAATGCACACAAGGAGGAGTGGTAAGGCACCGATTCCTATCGACCCTGAGATTGAGGCTACGTGCAGAAGAAACAACAGCCGGAGACACCGAGAAGAAGCCGCTTCCAGTAGTGAAACTGTCAAGATGGCCGATGACCATCAAGAGAACATTCCCAACCTTACTCCCGAGCAAACAGCTGAGCTTTTGAGAGAGATGCACGCCATGCGGGAGCGTATGGTTATGCTGGAGCAGGAAAGAGCCAATAACAGGAATAATCGGAACAACAATCCACCTGATGAGTCCTCAAATGATGAAGATAAGGATGATGATCTAGGGATCGATGCTGACGAGGATGAGGATGCTATCCAGAAGAGATACAGACCTAAGTTCCTGGAGACTGATTTCAGCATTGGCATCAATGCCAATAACTTTGAGTTGAAGACTGGGTTGGTGCAGATGGTTCAACAGAGTCAATATGGGGACCGAGCTACTGAGGACCCCTATGCTCATCTTGACAAATTCATCATGCTCTGCAACACCGTAAAGATCAATGGAGTCAGCAAAAGTGCCATGCGAATGAGGCTCTTTGCCTTTTCTCTGCGTGACAAGGCCCAGTCATGGTTTACTGCTTTGGATAAGACCAACATCAACACTTGGAAGGAACTGAGGAACGCATTCTTGATGAATTTCTTTCCCCCAAGTGTCATTAGGCAAAGGAAGAAGGATATCATTAGGTTTGCTCAGAGGCACGATGAGAATTTCTATGAGGCCTGGGAGAGGTACAAGGAGTTGCTGAGGTTGTGTCCTGGTCACAATCTTTGTTTGGCAGATCAAGTTGAGACTTTCTATGAAAGATTGAATGAAAAGACTGTCGAATTGGTGGATCCCAAGAAAGCCATGGCCTTCTTTTAGAAGATGGCAAATAACAGTCAGAGATGGACTAGCAGCCGCAAGGAACCAATCAAAGCTGTGGAGAAGGTAGCAAAACCTGAGGTAGACCTAATGGGAGAGATCAAGAAGTTGAGAGAGGACTTTGCCAAGATGGAATCTGGATGAACCGTTGCTGCTGCCGATCCAGTTCCGTCCTCTTCTTGCGAGACTGATGCCGCCGATGTCAATTTGGTCCAAAGAGGTGGTTATCAGAATAACAACCGAGGGGGGTATTCACAAAATCAGGGCTACAATTAGAACTACAATCAAGGCTACAATCCCAACCGAGCAAGGAATCACCCAGGTTTCTCGTATTCAAATCCTGATGCTGCCGAGCAACCTCCTGCTGAGCCAAAGAAGAAGCTTAGCCTCGAGGAAATCCTAGCCAAGTTCATGCAAGGGTCCGATAAGAGAGTTGGAAATTTGGAGAAAGAAGTGGAAGGTATCAACTCCAAAGTTGATAGAGTGGAGAAACATGCTCAGATCATAGAGACACAGGTCAGCCAGATTGCCGCATCCCTTGGCTCACAACATAAACAAGGGCAATTATTGAGCAACACTCAGGCCATTGAGGGGTGGCAAGTCTTACAAGGGGCCCGAACACAAAGGGGCCGAATCTGAGGCCGAAGAAAGGAGTGAAAAGGAGCAGGAACCCGAGGCAGAAGCCTCTATTTCGATCGATAGAAATCCTGTCGATAGAAATAGAGGTCCAGAACTAGAAATCGATTCAGAAGGTCCTATCGATCCACAGAACCCCTGTCGACCAACATAGCTGCCAGGTCAAGGAGAAAAGTTGCCCCCGATGCCGTATTTGCAGCGATTTGCCAAGAAGAAGGTGAATGAGAGGTATGCACGGTTTTTAGAGAACATGAAGAAGGTGCACATCAATATTCCTCTCGTGGAAGCTCTACAGGAGATGCCGGGGTACATCAAATTCTTAAAGGATATGGTCGCTCAGAAGAGACCTATGCTACAGCACAAGACAGTGAACCTGTTTGAGGAATGCAGTGCTATTATTCAGAAGAAGTTGCCTCTGAAAAGAGAGGATCCGGGTTCATTCACTATTTCTTGTGTTATAGGTGGAGAGACTTCGGCAGGGAGCTTTGCGATTCTAGAGCAAGCATCAATCTGATGCCGTTGTCCATTTTTAAGAGACTGGAGATTGGAAATATCAAGCCGACTACCATCACTCTTGAGATGGCTGATAGATCGATCTCTTATCCGAGAGGAATTGTGGAGGATGTCTTAGTGAGAGTCAAAGATTTCATACTTCCAGCCGACTTCGTTGTTTTGGACATGGAGGAGGATCACAACATCCCGCTGATTCTTGGGAGACTGTTTCTGAGGATCGGAGGAGCCCTGATCAATATTCGAGAAGGGAAACTGACATTCCGAGTTGACAATGAGTCTGTGACCTTCGATATTTTCAAATCCATGCAAAAATACGATGATGGGAGCTACAAAGAAGAATGTCATGTGATAGACAGTTTTGATCCGGTGATTTCTTCTCCTTTACTTTCTATGCATTCTGAAACTGATTATCTAGAGCAATGTCTTCACCACTCCTTATTTTCTTTTTCAGAGCTTGATGAAGCCTGTGACGAGCTTCTGGATTTTATTGTGGAGTTAGATGTGAAGGAGGAGTTACCTAGGGCAAAGGAGAACCAAAGGGAGCCTCTGCCGATCCAGTTTGTGAAGGCAGCAGAAAAAAATCGAGCTGATGCCTCTATTTCGCTCGATAGAGCTAGTGTGGCGAAAGGTGGAAAATTGCCTCCCTGTCGATCGATCGACACAATTGCAAAAAATCACCCAGTTGACAGGCAGTCCAGGAGAAAGAAGAAGAAAGAAGTAGCCTCTGTTTCGATCGACAGAGAGGCTGTGTCGACCGACACAGCCGTACTTGAGGCTGAAAAAGGGCCCGAACCACCTGTTTTGGAGCTGAAACCTCTCCCTTCTCACCTACAATATGCTTACTTGGGTCCTGACAATAATTATCCTGTGATTGTTTCATCTTTTCTTAATTCTACAGAGTTAGAGAAGTTGCTACGAGTCTTGAGGGACTACAAGTCAGCCATTGGATGGACACTGGCAGATATCAAAGGAATTAGTCCAACCATATGCCAGCACAGGATTAACTTGGAAGAAGAGGCTAAGCCGAAGAGACAAGCTCAAAGAAGACTCAACCCTACAATGCAAGAAGTCGTGAAGAAGGAAGTGTTGAAGCTTCTAGACAATGGGATGATCTATCCCATCTCCGACAGCCAATGGGTCAGTCCGACACAGGTTGTGGCCAAGAATGGGGGAATGCAGATTGTGAAGAATGAGGATGGCGAAGAGGTGGCGACGAGACCAGTCACAGGATGACGGTTTTGCATCGACTACCGAGCTCTGAATGCTGCCACATGCAAGGATCACTTCCCTCTGCCCTTCATCGATCAGATGCTTGACAGACTATCAGGTTATCCCTATTACTGTTTCCTTGATGGTTATTCTGGCTATAACCAAATTGCAGTGGCCCCGGAAGATCAGCATAAGACAGCTTTCACATGCCCATATGGAGTCTTTGCTTATCGGAGAATGTCTTTCGGTTTGTGCAATGCACCTGCTACTTTTCAGAGGTGTATGATGTTCATTTTTCATGATCTTATTGAGCACATTATGGAGGTTTTCATGGATGACTTTTCTGTCTTTGGTAGCTCTTTTGATGTTTGCTTGTAGAATCTAGCTACAGTGATGGAGAGGTGTGTTGAGACAAACCTGTGCCTAAATTGGGAGAAGTGCCACTTCATGGTGAAAGAAGGGATCGTACTTGGAGACCGGGTGTCCTCTGAAGGTCTGGAAGTGGACAAGGCCAAGATCACAACAATCGAGAAGATGCCGCCACCACTCAATGTGAAGGGAGTCCGGAGTTTCCTAGGCCACGCCGGGTTTTACCGCAAATTTATACAGGCTTTCTCTAAAATCTCTAGACCCCTTTGTAATCTGCTTGAGAAAGACGTGTCTTTTGTTTTTGATGCAGAGTGTCTGAAGGCCTTCGAGCAATTGAAGAAGGCATTGGTGACTGCTCCAGTCCTCACTTCTCCAGATTGGGATGAGCCTTTCGTGCTCATATGTGATGCTAGTGACTTTGCAGTTGGAGTAGTTCTAGGACAGCTGAAGGGGAGGCTCTTCCACGTCATTTACTATGTCAGAAAGACCATGAACCCTGCCCAATGCAATTACACCACTACGGAGAAGGAGATGTTAGCTGTTGTGTATGCATTTGATAAATTTCGGCCCTACTTGATAGGGTCAAAAACTGTTGTTTATACTGACCACGCTGCTATTAAATTCTTGTTTGCCAAGCAGGATGCCAAGCCAAGATTGAATAGATGGATCCTGTTGCTTCAAGAGTTCGATGTGGAGATCAAGGACCGAAAAGGTTGTGAGAATGTGATTGCCGACCATCTCTCCAGGTTGGAGTATCCAGTTGAGGGGGATGACCAGAAGATGAGGAT
This sequence comes from Plectranthus barbatus, assembly GCA_026898455.1. Classification (NCBI taxonomy): domain Eukaryota; kingdom Viridiplantae; phylum Streptophyta; class Magnoliopsida; order Lamiales; family Lamiaceae; genus Plectranthus; species Plectranthus barbatus. The sequence continues at coordinate 462,350 of JAPKLW010000429.1, forward strand.
CCAAGAGACTTTCCCTGATGAACAGGTCTTTGCATGCAAGGATAGGGATCTCAAGGAATACTACTGCAACAAGACTCCCTGGTATGCTGACTATGCCAATTATCTGGTGAGTGGAGTTCCCCCTCCGGAGTCTACCCCGCAAGAAAGGAAGAGATTTCTGAAGGAGGTCCAGTTCTACTATTGGGAAGACCCGTACCTATGGCGCCGATGTGCCGATACTATTATCTGCCGGTGCATGCCTCAGTCTGAAATCTTCAAGATCATCGAGGCTTGTCACTCTTCTCCCAGCGGTGGCCACTTTGCTGCCAACAGGACCGCCTTCAAGGTCCTCTCTAGTGGGTTCTACTCGCCGACCATCCATGGCGATTGCAAGTCGTTTGTTTTTAACTGTGACAGGTGCCAGAGGATGGGCAATATTTCAAAGAAGGATGAGATGCCCCAGACCCCAGTGATTGAGGTCGAGATCTTCGATGTGTGGGGGATCGACTTCATGGGACCTTTCCCACCTTCAGGAGGTTACACTTACATTCTTTTGGCTGTTGATTATGTTTCTAGGTGGGTGGAAGCCATTCCGATGACCACCAATGACTCCAAAGTTGTGGTGAATTTCCTCCAGAAGAATGTGGTGACTCGATACGGCACTCCTAGAGCCTTGGTGAGTGATGGTGGTTCTCATTTCTGTAACCGAACTATTTCTGCTCTTCTTGCTCGCTATGGTGTCAAACACAGGGTTACTACTCCATACCATCCTCAAGGGAATGGCCTCGCCGAGTTGTCCAATAGGGAGATCTTGGGGATCCTCGAGAAGACTGTCAAGATGAAGAAAGATTGGGCATTCAAGCTCGATGACGCACTGTGGGCTTACCGTACTGCTTTCAAGACGCCGATTGGGATGTCCCCATTCCAGTTGGTCTTTGGTAAGTCCTGTCATCTTCCTGTGGAGCTTGAGCACAAGGTATGGAGAACTATGAAGGAGCTGAATCTGAATTGGAAGGCTGCTGCTGAGAGCCGAGCTGCCTACTTGAATGAGATGGATGAATTCCGTGAGGAAGCCTATGAGAACTCCATGAATTACAAGCTCCGAGCCAAGAGATTCCATGATCAAGGCCTGAAGAGGCGACAATTCTACAAAGGGGATCTGGTTCTAGTCTTCAACTCTCGCCTCCGCTTCATGCCAGGAAAGCTACAGTCCAAGTGGAATGGACCATATATTGTGGTCAACATTACCAACAATGGAGTGGTGGAATTAGCTGGTCAGGATGGCACAATCTTCCGAGTCAATGGAAACCGAGTCAAGCGCTACTACAGCCCGCTGCAGATTGGAGCTGTGGAAGTGCACTATCTGGATCGGTCGTGATCTGAGGTATCGTCGAGCTAACGACGTTAAATGAAGCACTTGTTGGGAGGTAACCCATCATATTATTGCTTTATTTCAATTTAGGAGTCTATTTTCGAGTCTTAGGTGTTTTAGGATTTATTTCATGCCTTAGAAAAATTTCCAGCTTTTAATCTCAGTTTTCAAAAAAAAAATAAAAAATTAAGCCTCTGTTTCGATCGACAGGAATCCTGTCGATCGACAGAGGGGTGATTACAAAAAAAATCGGGTAAGTCAATCAATGTGTCGATCGACAATAATCGTGTCGATCGACAAGGTCGTGTCCTTTAAATTTTTGTCGAGTCAATAAGTGTGTCGATCGACAGGAATCCTGTCGATCGACACAAGTGTGTTTCAATTTAAATTTTAAATTCTGCATTTATTTAATTAAGTAAATTAAAAATTTAGAAATCCGGAAAAAAATGTGCGTTTGTCGATCGACAGTACGCCTGTCGATCGAAACAGACGCGGGAAGTCTGCTGTTTTAAAACACTCGAACAGACCCCTCTTCCCTCACTTTCTTTCCTCTCTTTCGACACACAGGCACGCCAACTCCTTCCCGATCAAAATTTCAGCCCCTTTCCTCCTATCCACTCGAGGTAATCATCTCTCCTCTCTCTCCCTTCGATTTTGGGTCTCTATTTACTTGATTGGTGGTTATTTTCGAATTTGAGCCCTAGTTCTCCCTTGGTGTGCATTTAGTTTAATTGATGAATTTACTTCGAATTGTTGCATATATCGGGTTACTTTGGTTTGTTCTAGGTTGTTGGAGACTCGATATGTGTTCCATGTCGCTTAATTGTTGATTAATTTCGATTTTTTGAGGATTTGAGATTTCCATTTGAACTCCCTTTACTGTTGCACGATTTTCACATCTCCAAATTGCAAATTTTGCTTCAATTGCTTTATGTGTTACGTTTTGCACTTGGTTTTGATGTTAATTGCATGATTGGGTGGTCAATTTGGAATGGGCATGCCTAGTTGTGGTTCTATTTTGGGATTTTGATTCATACACAACCCCCTTTACTGTTGCTTGGTTTCTGCCTTCCCCATGTGTACTCTGTGGTTTCTGTGGCTATTGTTTGATGTTTTGCACTTGGGTTTGGTATGAAATTGCATGATTGGGTGGTTACTTGGTCATGGGCATGCTTGATTGTGCTTGATTTTGGTGGATTTACTTGCACTAGGCAAGTTTGGGGGAGTTGGTTACTTTCTTAGTGCTTCCTTGTACTGATTGTGGTTTGTTGTTATTGTAGGGAGCTACAGATGGCATCGTCTGATGAGGATTATAACCCGGGTACCGATGAGGAGATGCATGAGGATACGGCGTATGAGGCCGAAGAGGAGCATGACCAAAACTTGGTCCCAGAGCAGCAGCCTGGTTGGGAGCCAGAGTTTGCATTTGCCGATCACCAGCGGCGCTTCCAGCACATGCAACGCTTCACCCTGAAGCCAACCCGGTACCCTGATGCTGATGACTTGAGACAGATGGGCCAAGGGGACGACGTTCAGAATTTGTTCGCCCGATGCAGCTGGGGGAACTTCATCAACCAGAAGTGGCCCACTATTCCGCCACTGGTTCTAGAGTTCTTCGCCACAGTGCACATCATAGAGCCGCCCCGCAGCCAAGGCCCCATTGATCCCAACGGCATCCAGCTTCAGCTTCGAGGGCAGCCACACCGGCTCAGTAGATCACAGTTGGACAGGATATTTGGGTGTGAACCGGGGGGCCTTTACCACGAGCCGCCCGAATTCCAGATTGGGGAATTCTGGCCTTCCATCTCTGCTACGGCCGACCTGCCCACTTCAGCAAGGCCAAAATGAAGGCCACTGCTATTGACAACCCGGTGCTCCGATATGCTCAGAAGATATTTGGGATTTCAGTTTTTGGCAGAAATGAGCACGGGAAGGCCCGAGGGAGTGAGATTTTCTGCATCTGGGCTATGTTGAATGGTGTCCACCTCAGTTCTGCTGCCTTCCTCATGGAGAACTGAAAGAGGCAGACCGGTGCCACTCCGGGTGATTTCTGGTGTGGAGGGTTCGTGACTCCCATCGCCCGGCATCTTGGGATCCCTGTTGATGATTTCACCCCACTGGGGGGGTGACCGTACCTTGCGGATCGACCAGCTGGAGCAGTTCTGCTTTTTGATACCCTACCGTGGTGAGCTCTTCCTCCGGTTCTCGAATGGCGACCGGTTTCTTCTGCCCGCTCCAGAGCTTACCCATGTCATGGACTCTGCGTACCGCGACAACTGGTTTATGGCCACGCCGGCCCACATGGATCGGACCCACGACGCCCGAGGTGATCCACCATCCTCCCGTTTATCACACCGTCCCGGTACACCGCTGGATCAGCGGGTTCGCACCCGCGAGGAGGAGGCCGAGAGACTCACCGAGGAGCGGCGATGGGCTGCACAGCAGAGAGACGTGCCACCCCGATCTGATGCCCCCCATTTCAGTATGTTCCATCTTTCACTGCAGGGGGCAGGGGTGGAGTTTCTACTTCATATGCCGGCGCCGGTTCTTCCACCGCAGTTCCAGATTGGAGTCCCTTCCTCCAGTTCATGCAGGAGCAGAGGGTAGATTTCGCCAGTTTCTGCACCGAGCTTAGAGAGGTCCGTGATCATCAGTTGGTGGAGGATACACTGCTTGCCGACATCTGGAGGCAGCAGGAGTCTTACAACACCGCTCACAATCTTGCCATGGCAGATCTGACCCGCCGGATGGAGGACCACTTCGGAGATTTTGAGCCGGCCCTGCGCTATGGCCGCGGGAACAGGAGGACAGCGAGAGATCAGCAACCACCGCAGGAGTGAGGTCTTGATTCCTTTCCTACAAGCTGACTTTCAAACTTATTCTTCCCTTCATGTTGAATAAGTTTGGGGGGAGGATGACTTGTGGGAATGGAATCCATTATTTACTTGCTTATTTCTGATTTGATGTACTGTAGTTTATTTCCTTGTATTTCAGTTCATTTCCCTGTACTTCAGTTATTTTCCCTGTACTTCATTTCCTTTCAGTTGTATTTGCTCTAGTTAGGTATTTCTGATGTATTTGTTATTTTCCCATGTACTTGTTCTTAGTTCAGAATCCATTAAGTGCAACTTGAGATTATGTACTATTCCTTCCCTTAATATGAACTTGTTTGATTGATGATTGATCTACACTGAGATTGAGACAATTAGGATTGCATGATGAGTAGCCAATGATAGGAGAATACCGCATGATAAGTTGCTCTCTGATTTTGGATTTTGCTTGATTTATTTGATTCGGATTGGATACTGTTAGGGAAGAACAAATGAACCAAGTGAGAATTGTGCCTGAATTTTTCTTTCATGTGTGATCGAGTTCGTAGTTGGATTTTAGAATTTGGCTTATTTCTCTCTCGAGACTGTATTGATGTAAGACTTGGTGAAAATGATTTTAGGCATCTCTTTTCTTAGCCTTATCCCAAACACTAACCCTGCACATGACCACTTGTAGCCACTTTGAGCCTGAAAAGTTTTTCTTTGATTTAAGTAATGTTCTAGTGAGCCAGTTGTGGATTGAATTGAAAAAAAAAGGGATAGTCTGATATCGAGCTGTGAGTTGTTGAAAATATGATTGCTCATGGATTTGAGCTAACTTGAAAGAAAAAAAAAGAGAGAAAAGATGAAGAACAGTGTTGAAAAATCTGGTTGGTAAACTTGTTGGCAAGATGAACTCTTAGAAAAAAATATATACTCCCTCCGTCCCGGGTCTCTTGAGACGTTTGACCCGGCACGGAGGTTAAGAAAAAGTGATGAGAAGTTAGTGGGGTTAAATTAGTAGGTTAATGATTAGGAGAGATAATGAGATATGAGAGATAGTGGAGTAGGAGTAGAGTAGGTTTAGTGAATAATTAATTAATAAAAACTTTCCAAAAAGGGAAACGTTGCAAGTGTTCTGGGACGGACCAAAAAGGAAAACGTTGCGACTGTCCTGGGACGGAGGGAGTATAATACAAGTATAGAAAAGAGAAGTTGAGAAAGTGAAGTGATGTGGGTTGACAGTTGGGAAGTTGTAGAAATTATAAGTGTGCTAGTCACTCAGCCCAAAACGACCTACCTTCTAGAAAAGCCTCATCACAACCAAATTAAAGACCTTTTTGATTCACTGAATTGTTTTACTTTCTAAGCAGTGGAGAGATGAGAAATTTGTCAAACTTATGGATAAGAAAAATGTAATACTTTGAATTGAGTGAAACACATGTCCTGAACACTTGAGTGATGAGTGATTGTAAAAATTCTGTCTATCTGTGAGGTTCTTCCCGAAATGGTTGATGGTTTGGATTGGATTTTGATTGCATTGTCTTTTGGATGAGGGTGTGCTTGGATTGCGATGAATCTTGTGAGGCCTTGCAAATCTCTGTTTGCATAATTTGAGTTTCTTTTGGTGTTTTGATCGAGGACGATCAATAGTTAAGGTTTGGGGAGTTGATAAGTGCGCTATTTCGTTCACTTATCTATGAATTTTTAGGTTGTTTTAATAATTTTATAGTGTGTTTACTTTAAATTCTGAGCATCGTAGTGTTTTTATGCCTGAGTTGTGTTATATGCTCGAAAATGCAGGTTTTTGGAGTGAAAATTGACTAAGTCTGGAAAAAAGGAGTTTTGACCGAAGGCTCTGTTTCGATCGACAGAAAGTGTGTCGATCAAAACAGAGGCATGTTGCAAATGAAGAACACGTTGAAAATTCAGCTGATCGACAGAAGAAGAAATCCTGTCGATCGACAGAAATTGTGTCGATCGACAGGGATGTTTGAGGCAACCAGTCGACAGAGCTTCAAGGGTCCGATTTCGAGAGCCTAATTTCGATCGACAGAATTTGTGTCGATCGAAATTCGGGTCGTGCTGAAGGAATTTAATGCTTTTAAGTTATTTCCATGTTGGGACAATAAAACCTAGTATATATTATTTTGTTTAGGCGAGTTTTCATTATTATGCCACTTTTGAGACTAGAACCCTAGAGTTTTTCTTGCCCTTGAATTGCTTTCGAATTCTGGAGGATTGTGATCGAACCTTTGAAGATTGGATGCAATTACAAGGCTTGTTTTCTCTATGAAGTTGTGTAACATGTTTTATCTTTCCATATTTCTGTTTAACATGAATATGTGTAGGTAAACCCTTATTCAGATTCTAGGGTTTATGTGATTGTCTTGGATTCATGTTTAGGTGATTAAATCGATCAATATTTTTAATTGGTTTATCAATTCTTGTGCTTTTTCTTAATCTGATTAAATTGGCCATTTGATTAGGCTTTCATAATTAATTAATTTGAGACTGAAAAGTGAAAATTGATTAATGGATTTAGGAATTGATAATATGGATTTTAATTATGTCTGAAAAGAGGAATTTAATCCATAGGAATAAATATGATGTTTTTAAGGAGTTGTTAATTTTTCCTAGAGACCAAAAGGATATAGGAAATTGATGATCTACTTTATGAATTGCCAAACCCTGGAATTTGTAATATTTTCCTGATGTTCCACCAAATCTTTATTTTAAATTGATCGATGAAATTCCCTTGCATGCTATCCTTGACATGAACTTGCCCTGGAATCTGATCTTTTTTCTAGTGTTTTAAAACCCAATTTTAATTCCCTGCTTTAATTTAATTTTCTTGCAAAATTAGTTTTAAATCACAAAAACCCTTTCAAGTTTATATTTACTTAGACAACAAACTGAAAACAAATGGTTCAGTATATGAGGTGTTCGCTTTTACAATCTCTGTGGGAACGATAATTTTAACTTGTCACAATTCTATAAAAATCATTATAAAAATTAGTGATCAAGCACCTTGGTAGGTTGACGAACCTGTGGAGTGCTGGTCCGGTTAGGCTAGCTCCAAAGCTCTTGCACATGCACGCCTCGCGGAGTTCTCCTGGGATCGAGGTGGTCAGCATCTTCTGTTTGTAGAGAGCAATGTGATCCTCCGGGTCGGTCATCCCGTCGTACAGCTGGAACGATGGTGGTTCGAACCTCGCTGGGACATCCGTATTGGTGATGTCGGGTGTAAAAGGCGAATCAACGTAGCTGTCACGAGGTATCAGCGCGTCTGGTGGGATCACCCCCGGGATTCAGGAGATAAGCTTTTCAAAGTTCGCCATCCGAGCTTCGAGGCCTTCTCGTACTCGCTCCGTGGCTACTCGGTGGCGAGGCGCTCAATTGGCCGATAGGTCGTTGCTCCTGAAAATCCACGCCCGAAATCTAGTCCTGCAGGCGTGTCTAGGTCGATTGCTCCATCCAAATCATGGGCCAAGTTTTTGCGAGGATCGGTTAGCTTTATGCCGGTGGACGACTCCTCGACGATTGGATAGTTTTTGCGCGCGTTCTCCTGGCGGAGCTGCTCGTTTTCCATTCGCAAGGCGTGGTTCGTGGCGTGCAGCTCCATGATCCTGGAGTCCGTCTCCTTCGCACATTTTTGGTTTTTCTCAGACTCCTCGACCAACCGTGCAAGGATCGTGTTCAGCATGTCGAGAGGCACGGCTTGGGCACCACTAGTTTGCAGGGTTTGTCGAACCAATTCATACACGGGGACGAGGTCCCTCGATCCGATAGGTCCCGCCGAAGGAGTTCCGGTTGGCTTCTTGCCTTGGCTTCCAGACTTCTCGTTGTTACCTGCCATCGAATCAGGGAAAGAAGAAAAATAGTTCCAAGGGCCCCACAGTGGGCGCCAAATGTTGAGGTTCGAATTGTCAAGAAATTGGAGCCCATAGAACTTTGTCAGAAATGCAGCAAATAATAATGATGAAAATAGGAAATAGACAATAAAAATAATAATTGAGCGTTGGCACGGATCAATGAGCGTAGATATATGATGAAATCTGTGGAAATTTTGACAGAGTAACGGCGATGTTTCTATGAAGGGAAAAAGATACAAAAAATGATCCCCTTGCCCCTATTTATAGACAGGATAGGGGTAGGGGAGTACAACCTAACCCTAAGCGTCGACCATTAACGGCTCGCTGCAAATCTCGGAGCGGCTCTGGGTTTTTCGGGGGCTGTTAGGGCTACAACGGCCGAACGCCGCCAGATGATTAGGGTCTCTCTATCTGGAATGCCTCGACATCGACCCTCTCGCCTCCTCGGTGCCGAGGCGTTTAGGTCATCGTTGGCGAAGCCCTGACTTGGTATCTTGTTGATCTTGATGGACAGGCTTCCCGGGTTTGGCTGCTTACATGGGCCGACTTATCCATTGGGCTCGGACCTCGTGGGCCTGACCCCAACAATAATAATAATAATAATAATAATAATAATAATAATAATAATAATAATAATAATAAATATAATAAATATTCTTATTAAAAATATAATTTACTTTGATAATAAGATTATTTTCATATCAACTAGGATATGGCCATGGCCCATACGGAAATCCATAAACATGCCCAAATAAACCCTTGGGTCAAGAAACTCATTCACTACATCAAAAATTACAATCATCAATGGAATATCAATAAAATACTCTAAATTTGCTTTGTCATTATTTTTTCGATTCCTTATTCGAAAAACCAAAAACACACAATAAACACTTGATTATTACACAACAATGCGTTCAAATTAAGTACTAATAAACGATATGATATATAGTCTAATTATAAAATTGAAATCACTTTTTTGTCTAGTACTAGTGTAGCAAATCAATCCCGGCTTCTTGTATTAAACAAACCCCTAGGTGTACTCTATTTTCATAATTTTATCATACACGCACGTTACAAAAATTTATTATAATCCATAGATGCTGGAATATCATGATGATTATGGACTATGATTAGAGTTGATAAATAACTTGTTCAAAAGTTTTTTATAATTTAAAGAAATATTATTTATATTATAAATCTTTATAATATAGTAAAAGATAGATTCACATCTTTATAGAGCCATTATGTATTTATATTTGTTAAGCCCAAGGCTACTTTGGTCAGATTAGCAAGGCAAAGTAAAGAGCCCCCATAAAAGGAGAATTACAATTGAATTCAAGGATTAATTCATATTTTTCATTCACTCATTGTTACTCTATAGAATTTTCTTACTACATTTTACTATTACATTGTTCATCCATGCAAGCACTACACACACTCGCACTACATTAGCTTAATCGTTAATTGATGAATTCACATCAACATATGCACACGTTATTTGACTATCTTTCACTATGAATTCTGAGGGCAATTACTTATTAAATTATTGAACCTTACAGAAATGAAACATAAAAAAGGTAAATCTCTTTTTTTCAGACTTTGAATCAATCATTAAAAATGAATTATATAAAAACCTAGGGTATGAAGTGTGAAAAAATCTAACTTTTATTAAAGATTAACAAAATTAAAAACTAGCTTTCATAAAAGAAGAAAATAAACACATCCTATGGAAAGTGAGAAAAACACCTAAAAAATGAATTGATCATGTTGGACTACTATTAATAGCTATTTACGTGTACGTTTTAAATAGCTCAAAACATATAATTGAAACTAATAATAGTAATGTAGAAATCATTTATCATATGCAGTAACTGTATAAGCTTTTGAATCGATTCATAGTTCATTAATTGTTATCATATGCATCGATTATTTACAAGCATAATTCTATCAATTCTATATATTGCAATAGGGGTTTTGGAAATATACGTGTGGAATGAAAACTCTCTGATCCACAATTATTTATTATCACGAGTTTTTAATCTTGCAATAGAACGGATTAAAAACCACCGAATGGCAAACCTGAAAAGAGTTTAAGAGATCCTCTTCAAATTTGATCTTTCGATCTATATCATTTACTTAATTTTTAATATACGATGAGAATAATCTACAGGATTGCCAACACAAATACGGAAATCAAAAGCTCCTGCTCTCCTAGTGGGTGCCGACCCTCTTATTGCAACAATTAGCACTAAAGTTGTGTCGATTGATATTATTATATTTATATCTTGCAAGATTAATCAAATTATATTATACTTATTATTGAGATAAGAAGATGCTTTTGTTCACATTATATGTTTGTTATAATATAAGAGAAAAGTAATAATATATACAAAACATGAATAAATTTCATTGCCCAAAACAAACAAGAGCAATAGAAAATACAATGTAATAATAATAGTAATAATAATAATAATAAATGGATATAGTTAGAATATGTATATGGGAAAATAGTAGAGACATTAATTACCCATGGTGGGAGACAAACACGTGAGACTAACATCTGCACCCAAAGGGATGGGACTACATATAGTGAGTGCAATGTTATGATTCTATTTTGAACCATATGCCTTCCACTACTTTCACTTTCCCAACATTATAGGTTTCATTGGTCCTACTTTTTTATTTATTTGTTTTATTTTTCAATTTTCTTTCCATCAATATATGGAAATTGTTGGAATTATATACTGAAAGCATATATGATTAAGTGTTTTGTACACTGGTCTTCATATATGTTGCCGCAACAATGCTCGCTGTCTGATGGAACAAACATACAACGAACTATAATATCCTATTATCTCTCCTATAGGGATGATCATATGGTGTGTAGTAGATCACAGAGGATCATATGAATCGTTTGACCTAGCGAGATATAAACAGTACCACAACTGAGACGGTCCCTGGATAGGCTGTCGGTCTAAGCTGCGACACATCGGTTAATAAGTGGGCTTATCCTAGCTACTTGATGTGTCGGTACATTGTTATG
>JAPKLW010000429.1:473828-487654 GCA_026898455.1 Plectranthus barbatus
GGGATGATCATATGGTGTGTAGTAGATCACAGAGGATCATATGAATCGTTTGACCTAGCGAGATATAAACAGTACCACAACTGAGACGGTCCCTGGATAGGCTGTCGGTCTAAGCTGCGACACATCGGTTAATAAGTGGGCTTATCCTAGCTACTTGATGTGTCGGTACATTGTTATGTATTGATGGGATCAACAGTGGGATGTGCCATTCACATTGACATACGAATGAGCCAGATCCCTAACATAATTCATATGATCTTAAACCTAACTGAAGGATAAGGGGCACACAGAGATTGACCACACTTTAATTTACTAGAGTGGCGAGTCTTACATGTACTCTAATACTTGTATTTTGGGTGTTGGCAATTTGTGTGTGGCCTGCTTAGTTTGGACGTTTTGGTAAGCATATCCGTTTCAGGATGGTGACATTCCCTGAGGAGCTTACAAGGTTCATTATGCTAAACCCTGCAGGTTGAATTATTTAATTCAGGCATAAGTGAAAAGGAGTGAGTGCTGTAATTCAGGAAATAAGAGATTAATTAATTGTGGCTAATTATCATAGGCCAAATTAATTAATGAATGTCTAAAACCTTAAATATGTGGATCATGTTAGTTTGGTGCAACCCGTTCCTAATAACGTGGTAATAAAGGGGCGAGTCAGCATTGTTACCGTGGTGAAGGTTAAAACAATGTTTTATTAATTAATTATGTTCTGGGTTGAACAAGGAAGGATTAATTAATAAAGAGGGCCCACTTTATTATTTGCATCTGATCCCTGGTCTACCCATTAACTGCTCAGAGCCCATTAGGGTTAGGGTTTCTCAAAACCCTAACACTATATATAGGCCTTCTCTCTATCAGATCATTAAGTGTTGTTGAAAACTAGGGTTTTCAGTATAATTTGAGAGAGGGGGCGACGGCTGATCCTGTAGGGAGAACTTGATCGATTTCTCCAGATCTCGGATTCAACTTGGTAGATAATCCTCACCAGATTTCCAAGGAGCAAGGGAACAGATCAGAAGATCAGATTTGTAGGAACAACCGTCCACACCATTGTCAAGTCCAAGATCCAGATCTATTTCATCGTTGTTATTCTTCGATCTGTCCTGTAGATCAAACGGTGAAATCAGGTATTCTCTAGATCCATCCTATGCAATTAATTTTGTAGGAGCATGCATAGGATTCGCATGGTTTATTTAATTGAAATTTATTCCTGGTATCCTAAGAACGATCCTTGGCAAGAAATTCATAATGGCAACTCGTGTTGTCCATCGTAGACTCAAACCCTACAATTGGTATCAGAGCCAGGTTCATATTCTTAGGCTCTATCTTGAATAAATTGAGATTAAATAAATATGTATGTTCATGGATGGATTTAAAATGTCGTGGATGTTTTTGTTCTCGTGGCCTTCTCGTTTTTGGATTTGTTTTTCACCACGAGAAAATCCGTGGTTAGATTTGATAGGAAATCATGTTATAGATCTAGATCTATTTTGTATTTTCTTTTATTTCAAATCTGTAAAAATTGGAGAAATTGAGATCCGGAAGAACGAGAAACGAAGAACGAAGGAACAAGGGAGACGACATGGACTAGGTTCAACCCTTTCCGCAGCCGCCTCTCTCTCCCCGTCGTGTTTTGGAGAAGACGGCGATGGTGGTGGTCGCACGCAGAGGGAAGCCGCGCACGTCTAGCAGAAGCGACGATGGTCGCGGATGGCTGCCGGGGCTGGCCGCGCGCGAGTCGCCTGCGCGCGGCGGTGGTGGCTGGCGAAGAGGAAGCCGCGCACGCAGTCGTGCACAGCGGTTCTACTGCTGTGGCTGCGGCTTCTGGTTTGCGTGCATATCTGGCTGCTCCGGGGTCTTGGGCTGTCGGAGAAGGTGTCGCTGTTGCCGGCGAGAGACGCGGGGAGGGGGGCGGCTGTGATGGCCGGCAACGGGTGGCTGCCTTAGAGGCGGCGGCGGCGGCTGGTTCAAGCAAGGTGGCGGCTGCTTCAAACTAGGGTTTCCAAACCCTAGGGTTTGCAGCAGTTCGGGCTGTGCCTCGGGCCTGTCAGCCCGGAGGCGGCCCGCTATCCTGAAATTAGGGTTTGGCTGCTATTTTGGGCCTGAAACCCTAATTGAAGCCCAGTTGCTGTTTATTTAGTCCAAGTCAGATTTCAAGACAAACGGAGGCCCAATTTGAAGATTTGTACTGAAAATTAAATCTTGTAATAGATTAGATTTAATTATTTTTCAGTTGTAATCGCATCTGAGGGGCCACGAGAAATTTTATTTGTTTATTTAATTATTTCTCGTATTGATGTGATTTATTATGTGCGCACTAGTAAATAATAGGAAAGCATGTTTATTTGCTTTAATTATTTACTGTTATAAGCATGTTGCAATTTAATCTTTGAGCATGTCTTATGTGATTTATTTTATGTTTTAAATTGTGTCTATAAATTCCGGGATCATATTAATTTATGATGGAATTTTGGGTTGACATAATTTATGGCAACATAAAATAATGTGTGCGCATGAAACCTTTAGAATCAAAAATACTAAGCTGGATTTTGGTTCTTTTCTAACCAAGATCATTAGACCTCCACAAATACGACTTCTCATTAGAAGTGGGGCATCTCGAAGCGTAAACGTCTACTCAAGTAGCTTGCGTTAGAGGTCCCTCACCAGTTCTAGTGCGATGAGGTTTCTAAATAAAACATTTAGTTTAAGATGAGAAGTGGGAGCCTCTGAGCAAACGTCTACTCAAGTAGCTTGCATTGAGACAACTTTCACAGATCTAAGATTAAACTAAATGAGATAACAAAGGATGGGAGGGGCATGCGGCATGGGTCCAGTACGTATGCTAAATCGCCCTAAACATCCGGAGTTAGGCTTGTGGTTATTTTGGCTTAGATGTTGCCTGGAGCACAACTCATGAATGAGATCCCTGCTCCGGATAGGTAACATGGTCTTGAGATCTCCAATATTAACTTCTTTTGCTTAAGATACCTGGCATGTTAAGAAATTAAAGGACCTACTTTGGTCTGGTTGAGCGTTTGCCGTAAACGTCTACTCAAGTAGCTTGCGGTGAATTAGCTTGGGCAATTGGAGGAAGCAAATTGCATTGTTTTATCTAAAGATTCTATGCATATTTGTTTCAATTGTTCGTAGTATATGCTTACTTTAATTCGCTTATTTGTTTCCAGATATGTCTATGAACAATGTCATTAATATCCTCGCTCAAAATTCTCTCAATGGTCCGAATTTCCTTGAATGGAAACGTAATTTGGATTATATCCTAGTTGCGGAAGAACACAAATTTGTCCTTACTGATCCTTGTCCGCCAGTCCCAGCTGCTGATGCTACTGCTGAGCAGCGGCAGTCTTACAATAAGTGGATCAAGTCTAACAATGTAGTGAAATGCTACATGATGACCACTATGAGTAAGGTACTGCAGCTGCAGCTGCAGCATCATCATTATGATAAGGCCTGTGAGATTATGGATAATCTAACAGCGACTTATGGGGAGACGGACAGAACTGTCAGATTCAATCTCATGAAGGAGATTGTGAGTAAGAAAATGTCTGAAGGCAGTTCAATGAGAGAGCACGTGGTTGCCATGACTCACCTCATGGATGAACTAACGTTGCATGGTGGTGGTATCGACACGTAAGCCCAAGTCGATATCATACTAAACTCTCTTCCCAAGTCCTTTGAAAACTTCAGGTTGAATGCTGTGATGAACAAGAAGGAGTATACTCTTAATGAGTTACTCAGTGACTTGATGGCAGCACAGTCCCTGATGGAACCCGAGAAAGCAGTTTTGGTTTCTACCGGTAGCCGGTCTGCTGCTCCTAATCGAGCAAAGAGAACGGCTAGGAATAAAAATAAGAAAACTACTAGTGGGAACAATGGAGTTTATGCTCCAAAGAAAAAGGCTGGGAAAGTTAAAGGAAAGGGCAAGTGTTACCGCTGTGGCAAGCTAGGACACTGGAAAGCAAATTGTCCAGGTGTTAACACCAATGGACGAGGTACGTCATCATTTACATGTTTAGTATCAGTTTTCTACTCCTTGAGAGTAGAGGTTACTATGAGTACTAATCATGTTTTGGCTGCGTTGTGCAGAGAATCAAGCTGGTGATAATGCATGAGGATGACGGGATTACCAACTCCAAGGAAGATGCTAGAGATCGTTCTCAAGCTGTTGGAGTTTCTTGCTTCAAGTTTATGTTTAAACTTTGTTTTAGATCAAGTTTCGGAAGAGACATTGGTTTTGTTTTGATGAACAATTTTTCATCTATTATGGATTATCAGTTATTCAGATAGATTATTTTTCTATCATGCATGAATAACAGTGTTTTCTATTATAGATGATTGTCTCTTCATTACTTGATTACATAAACTATCAGTGTTCTAAGGTATAATTTAAAGAATCTCTATAGAGATAGGTTACATCAGTCTAAGTATTTTTAAGTAATTCATGGAATTATGGATTCAATCCAGGTATTCCTAAGAATGGTACTTATGACAACTACTTGGAAGTATAAGATGGTGACCAGGCCTTTTAATAGGCGATTGTATCTCTATAGATTATTTCGTGTTTGCTCTGGTTTGTGGTTTGAGTCTACTTCCGCAGTTGCCTTAACAGGCATCGATGCTGTAATCATTTAAGATTTGGATATGTTTATCTAGTTCACTACAAGTCTTAGTCTCTTGCTTTAATCAAGAGCGTTCAAGACTAAGGTAGAGAATAAGTTAAACAAGACCGTAAAATCATTATGGTTCATTCATAATGGTGTATCTTAAGTGATGTGCTTTTACAGTATCTGGCAGAGCAAAGGAATTGCATCCCAGTTAACTAAACTTTTTATTCCTCTATTGGGATGTTGTAGGTAGAACGAAATAAGACTCTTTAAAGTTTATAAGTTATACCAGTTGTTGCCAAATTTTCGTTTTTGGGAAGAGCGCCAAAAGCAGTTGTGTATTTGCTTAAGCTAGTGTCTTCTAAATCAGTTCTAAATACCCTAGCAGACCTTGACTCTGTCAAAAGGGCAATGATGGGTAATTCGGCTGTTAAGCTGATATAGGAAACTGATTGGTTAGAAGAAAGGTTTAAGCTAGTACTGTTTTGTGGGCTATTCCAAGTAAACGAAAAAGATGGTGGTTTTACGTATCCTAGTTACAAGCAAGTTGTATAGGATGAAACCATGAATCCAAATGTGAGATTGTTTTCTAACCTTTTAGAAAAGACAATTCAAATCAATCAGGAAATACCCCGTGGCATATTGAGCATACCTTGGAAGGTGTGGTACCAATTGCGCGGTCACCTGTGTAAGGTGGTAAACCACAAATTAATGCACCATTAACTGACAACATAAAAGGAGCAACGTTGCAGTGGGAGGTTGCCTTAAGAGGCTTAATAGTACTGGTTCGTGGAAACAGTCTTTGGACTTGTTCCCAGCTTAACGAACAACATCGTGCTTATCCCTTAAAGCGCAACGAAGCTATTAAGACAAACGATGCAGTTTAATGACGTCAAGTCATGGATTCAGAAATGAGTCAGTAAAGGTTATGGTTGTGTATCAGGATCAGTGATTGTCAGATTGCTTACCAGCTACAGGCAACTGATTGATATACAAGTAAAATGCTCGAATGGTAACCTAGTATATTCGATGTCTAGGTTAGTGAGCAAAGGTATGTTTCATAACAAGACCTTCTCACTGGTTGCAACTATCAAAACCATTCGAATTCTTTTAACCATAACAGCACATATGAATCTAAATATCTGGAAGATAGATGACGTCATCCGTATTTTATAAACGGGTACCTTGATAAAAGGTGACGACATCTGTATGCGACAACCAGATAAGTTATGTGCAGCATCATGTCTCGAAGCCAAGGTAGTTCAAGTACGAACTTAAACGAGCTTCAAGGTCATGTAACAGACATTTTGATATTGTCTATCGAGAATGAGAGTTACATGTACCAGTTATGTGTCAGCGAAAGCGTGGTTTTCCTTGCACATTATGCAGATAGTATTTTCACATTCGGAAACGGTGTGGGGATATCGTCAGGCATAAAGGATGGTTATCCGAACAGTTTCAGAAGTAGGACTTATGAGATTCTGGAACATCTTTTGAATTAAAGTCTTGTGTTGACACAAGAAAAGGATGTTCAGGTATCTCAAGTCGCTTAAATTGATTCTGTGGTGAGTCGTTCATAGCAAGAAAGATTGTTGTATTTCTATATTGCAGATGAACGAGCTCAGATATCTGTAATGCGATAAGCATGTTAGACAGACATCAATTCAACTCTAGATAGGCACATTGGTTTACTAATGTGCTATGTGAGTTGAATGGCATCGGATATCCAGGAGGATCATAAGGAAAGGAAATCGACCTCTAACTATGTGTTGGCCTTGGAGGATGAGTTATAGGAATCTAACACAGAAATGTGTTGGGGATTCCAGTATGAAGGCTGAGTTTTTGTCAGCTTCATTAGCTTCGCAAGAAGCAGTATAGCTCCGATGCCATCCTCTAGAGGTGTGTGTTCTGAGTTTGCCTAATTAAATCACAAGGATTTGTGATTATGTTGGTGCAATGACAAACTCAAGAGAACCCAAGACTCACAAGGTGGTGAAACACATAGGATGTGTGGTATCACATCATACGAGAAATCGTGACAAGAGGTGACGTGTATGCAGTGGGAGTGATTGACAGTATAGACACACTTAATACTTTCGTAAAGCAATGGTATTATGCTTTAAGTATAAGTGGGAGATTGTTGGAATTATATACTGAAAGCATATATGATTAAGAGTTTTGTACACTGATCTTCATATATGTTGCCGCAACAATGCTCGTTGTCTGATGGAACAAACATACAACGAACTATAATATCCTATTATCTCGCCTATAGGGATGATCATATGGTGTGTAGTAGATCACAGAGGATCATATGAATCATTTGACCTAGCGAGATATAAACAGTATCACAGCTGAGACGGTCCCTGGATAGGCTGTCGGTCTAAGCTGCGACACATCAGTTCATAAGTGGGCTTATCCTAGCTACTTGATGTGTCGGTACATTGTTATGTATTGATGGGATCAACAGTGGGATGTGCCATTCACATTGACATACGAATGAGCCAGATCCCTAACATACTTCCTATGATCTTAAACCTAACTGAAGGATAAGGGGCACACACAGAGTGACCACACTTTAATTTACTAGAGTGGCGAGTCTTACATGTACTCTAATACTTGTATTTTGGGTGTTGGCAATTTGTGTGTGGCCTGCTTAGTCTAGACGTTTTGGTAAGCATATCCGTTTCAGGATGGTGATATTCCCTGAGGAGCTCACAAGGTTCATTATGCTTAAACCCTGCAGGTTGAATTATTTAATTCAGGCATAAGTGAAAAGGAGTGAGTGGTGTAACTCAGGAAATAAGTGATTAATTAATTGTGGCTAATTGTCATTGACCAAATTAATTAATGAATGTCTAAAACCTTAAATATGTGGATCATGTTAGTTTGGTGCAACGCGTTCCTAATAACGTGGTAATAAAGGGGCGAGTCAGTCATTCCTTTATTTTATATTTTGGTGGTTCAAAGTATGTAAAAGTCAACTTAAATAGTTTCAGCTTTGATGAAAAATGTAAAGTTCTGTATAGGTTCTTTTGTCGAGTTATAAGCTGATGCTAATCTAAAGACTAGACTGAATGATCAGTCTATTACGCGTGCAAGACTCAATAGACTTAGGTTCACAACGAACTCTACAAGTCTGGTTTATAGGGTTTGAGTCTACGATGGACAACATGAGTTGCCATTGATTAAATTCTTGTCAAGTATCGTTCTTAGGATACCAGGAATAAATTTCAATTAAATAAACCATGTGATCATATGAATGCTCCTAAAAAATTAATTGCAGAGGATGGATTTAGGGAATACCTGATTTCAACGTTTGATCTACAGATGTAGATCGGAGCCAATAACGATGAAATAACCTTAGATCTGAGATAGAATGTCGGCAATGGACAGTTGTTACTACAGGTCTGATCTTCTGATCTGTTCCCTTGCTCCTTGGAAATCTGGTGAGGATTATCAACCAAGTTGGATCCAAGATATGGAGAAATCGATCAATTCCTCCCACGGGATAGCCGCCGCCGTTCTCTCCCTCTATTTTCAATATACTGAAAAGTCTAACTTGATTTGATAAAGAGAAGGCCTATATATAGTGTTAGGGTTTTGAGAAACCCTAACCCTAATGGGCTTGAGCAGTTCATGGGCCAGACCAGGGACCAGATGCAAATAATAAAGTGGACCCTCTTTATTAATTAATCCTTCCTTGTTCAACCCAGAACATAATTAAATAATAAAATATTGTTTTAACCTTCACCACGGTAACAATGCTGACTCGCCTCTTTATTACCACGTTATTAGGAACGGGTTGCACCAAACTAATATGATCCACATATTTAAGGTTTTAGACATTAATTAATTAATTTGGCTTATGACAATCAGCCATAATTAATTAATCTCTTATTTCCTGAGTAATACCACTCACTCCTTTTCACTTATGCCTGAATTAAATAATTCAACCTGCAGGGTTTAGCATAATGAACCTTGTGAGCTCCTCAGGGAATGTCACCATCCTGAAATGGATATGCTTATCTAAATATCCAGCCTAAGCAGGCCACACACAAATTGCCAACACCCAAAATACGGGTATAAGAGTACATGTAAGACTCGCCACCATGGTAAATCAAAGTGTGCCCTTATCCTTCAGTTAGGTTTAAGATTATAGGAAGTATGTTAGGGATCTGGCTCATCATATGTCAATGAGAATGGCACATCCCATTGTTGATCCCATCAATACATAACCATGTACCGACACATGAAGTAGCTGGGATAAGCCCACTTGTGAACCGATGTGCCACAGCTTAGACCGACAGCCTAACCAGGGACTGTCTCAGTTGTGATACTGTTTATATCTCGCTAGGTCAAACGATTCATATGATCCTCTGTGATCTTCTACACACCATATGATCATCCCTATAGGCAAGATAATCGGATATTATGGTTCATTGTATATTTGTTTCATCAGACAGCGAGCATTGTTGTGGCAACACATATATGAAGACCAGTGTACAAAACACTTAATCATATATGATTTCAGTATATAATCCCAATAATCTCCGACTTATACTTAAATCATAATACCATTGCTTTATCAAAGTATTAAGTGTGTCTATACTGTCAATCACTCCCACTGCATTCACGTCACCTCTTGTCACGATTTCTCGTATGATGTGATACCACACATCCTATATGTTTCACCACCTTGTGAGTCTTGGGTTCCCTTGAGTTTGTCATTGCACCAACATGATCACAATTCTATGTGATTTTATTAGGCAAACTCAGCCTTCATGTCAGAATCCGCAACACACTTTTGTGTTAGATTCCTATAACTCCTCCTCCAAGGCCAACACATAGTTAGAGGTCGATTTCCTTTCCTTATGATCCTCCTGGATATCCGATGTCATTCAACTCGCATGGCATATTTGTAAACCAATGTGCTTGTCCTGAGTTAAATTGATATCTGTTTAACATGCTTATAGCAGTACAGATATCTAACTTCGTTCATCTATATTATAGAAAGATAACAATCTTTCTGGCTATGAACGACTCACTACAGAATCAATTTAAGCGACTTGAGATACCTGAACATCCTTTTCTTGTGACAACACAAGACTTTAATTCAAAAGATGTTCCAAGATCTCATAAGTCCTACTTCTGAAACTGTTCGGATAACCATCCTTTATGCGTGACAATATCTCCACACCGTTTCCGAATGTGAACATACTATCTGCATAATGTGCAAGGAAAACCATGCTTCCGCTGACACATAACTGGTACATGAAACTCTCATTCTCGATAGACAATATCGAAATGTATGTTTCATGACTTTGAAGCTCCCTTAAGTTCATACTTGAACTACCTTGGCTTCCAGACATGATGTTTTGCACATAACTTATCTGGTTGTTGCATACAGATGTCGTCACCTTTTATCAAGGTACCCGTTTATAAAATACGGATGACATCATCTATCTTCCAGATAATTAGATTCATATGTGTTGTTATGGTTAAAAGAATTCGAATGGGTTTAATAGTTGCAACCAGTGAGAAGGTCTTGTTGTGAAACATACCTTGCTAACCAACTTAGACTCTCGAATATACTAGGTTACCATTCGAGTATTATTCTTGTATATCAATCAGTCACCTATAGCTAGAAAGTTATTTGGCAATCACTGATCTTGATACACAACCATAACCTTTACTGATTCATTTCTGAATTCATGACTTGACGTCATTTAACTACATCGTTTGTCTTAACAGCTTCATTGCGCTTTAAGGGATAAGTACGATGTTGTTCATTAAGCTGGGAACAAGTCCAGAGACTGTTTCCACGAACCAGTACCACTAAGCCTGTTAAGGCAACCTCCCACTGCAACGATGCTCCTTTTTACATTGTCAGTTAATGGTGCATTAGTTTGTGGTTTACTACCTTACACAGGTGACCGTGCAATTGGTACCATACCTTCCAAGGTATGCTCAATATGCCACGGGGTATTTCCTGATGGATTTGAATTGTCTTCTCTAAAACGTTAGAGAACAATCTCACATTTGGATTCATGGTTTTATCCTATACAACTTGCTTGTATCTAGGATATACTAAGCAACCATCTTTTTCATTTACCTGGAATAACCCACAAAGTAGTACTAGCTTTAACCTTTCTTCCAAAAAATCAGTTTCCTATATCAGCTTAACAGCCGAATTACCCATCATTGCACTTTTGACAGAGTCAAGGTCTGCTAGGGTATTTGGAACTGATTTTGAAGGCACTGGATTAAGCAAACACACAACTGCTTTTGGCGCTGTTCCCAAAATGAAAATTTGGCAAAGCTGGCATAACTTATAAAGTTTTAAAAAATCTTATTTCGTTTTACCTACACTATCCCAATCGAGGAATAATAGGTGTAGTTAACTAGGATGCAATCCCTTTGCTCTGCTAGATACTGTAAAACCCATCACTTCAGATACACCATTATGAATGAACCATAATGTTTTTACGATTGTTTAACTTATTCTCTACCTTAGTCTTGAACGCTCTTGATTAAAGCAAGAGAGTAAGACTTGTAGTGAACTAGATAAACATATCCAAATCTTATATGATCACAGTATCAATGCCTATTAAGGCAACTGCGGAAGTAGATTCCAACCAGCAAACCAAAGCAAACACGAAATAATCTATAGAGATACAATCGCCTATTAAAAGGCCCGGTTACCATCTTATACCTCTAAGCAGTTGTCATAAGTACCATTCTTAGGAATACCTGGATTGAATCCATAATTTCATGAATTACTTAACACTACTTAGACTGATGTAACCTATCTCTATAGCTATTCTTTAAATTATACCTTAGAACACTGATAGTTTATGTAATCAAGTAATGAAGAGACAACCATCCATAATAGAAAACACTGTTATTCATCATGATATAAAAACTCTAACTGAATAACTGATAATCCATAGATGAAAATTGTTTATCAAAACAAAGCCAATATCTCTTCAAAAGATCTTGAATTAAAACAGAGTTTTAACATAAACTTAAAGGAAATAACTCCAACAGCTTAAGAACGATCTCTAGCTTCTTCCTTAGAGTAGGTAGTTCCGTCATCCTCAAGCATTATCATCAACTTGATTCTCTGCATAGTGCAGCCAAAACATGATTAGTATTCACAGTAACCACTACTCACTAGGAGCAGAAAACCGATACTAGACATGTAAATGATGACGTACCTTGTCCATTGGTGTTAACACCTGGACAATTTGCTTTCTAGTGTCCTAGCTTGCCACAACTGTAACACTTGTCCTATCGGAAGAAACTAAAACTGCTTTTTCGCGTTCCATCAGGGACTGTGTTGCCATCAATTCACTGAGTAACTCATTAAGAGTATACTCCTTCTTGTTCATCACAGCATTCAACCTGAAGTTTTCAAAGGACTTGGGAAGAGAGTTTAGTATGATATCGACTTGGGCTTCCGCGTTAATACCACCACCATGCAACGTTAGTTCATCCATGAGGTGAGTCATGGCAACCACGTGCTCTCTCACCGAACTGCTTTCAGACATTTTCTTACTCACAATCTCCTTCATGAGATTGAATCTGACAGTTCTGTCTGTCTCCCCATAAGTCGTCGTTAAATTATCCATAATCTCACAGGCCTTATCATACTGCTGATGCTGCAGCTGCAGTACCTTTCTCATAGTGGTCATCATGTAGCATTTCACTACGTTATTAGACTTGATCCACTTATTGTAAGACTGCTCCCGCTCGGCAGTAGCATCAGCAGCTGGGACTGGCAGACAAGGATTAGTAAGGACAAACTTGTGTTCTTCCGCAACAAGAATATAATCCAAATTACGTTTCCATTCAAGGAAATTCGGACCACTGAGAGGGTTTCGAGCGAGGATATTAATGACATTATTCATAGACATATCTGAAAATAAATAGGCGAATTAAAGTAAGCACATACTACGAACAATTGAAACAAATATGCATAGAACCTTTAGATAAAATAATGCAATTTCTTCCCTCCAATTGCCCAAGCTAATTCACCGCAAGCTACCCGAGTAGACGTTTACGACAAACGCTCAACCAGACCAAAATAGGTCTTTTAATTTCTTAACATACCAGGTATCTTAAGCAAAATAAATTAATATTGGAGATCTTAAGACCATGTTCACCTATCCGGAGCAGGGACATCACAATTGAGTTATACTCCAGGCAACATCTAAGCCAGAATAAACCACAAGCCTAACTCCGGACATTAAAAGGCGATTCGACATATGTTGGGAAATTTGGCTAAGTTTCCCTTCCCCAGTAGCTAATTGTATAGATTATAGTTTTGGTGGATCAAAACCTAAGTCCTACCAGCGTCAGTTTGTCTCTAGAATAGCTCTAGTCTCAAATGTAAAGTCCTGTTTAGGTCTTTTGAGTTGTAAGTCGCAGCTGATCAAGACTCATGCTGGCTACTGTTCACCAGCATGAGATGTGCTTACCAGTTGAGAGAAGTCTCACCAGCAAGCGGCTGACAAAGACTCATGCTGACACTGTTCATCAGCATGAGTAGAGCTAACGACTGGCTACTGTTCACCAGTTGGGAAGGTTTTCATCAGCAGGCAGCTGGCAAACCTTACCAGCAGAATAGGTGTTCTCACTGACACTGTTCACCAGCGGTGAAGCCACCAGTCACGGGAGATTTCAAGAGATAACATCAGACGAATTGGTAGACCTTGATTGTGCTAAGGAAAGTCACCAGCAGAGACTGCCAGCACTAGATCACCAGTACGATCTACCAGTTGGATGTTACCAGCAGAATTCAAGATTCGCTCTCCCAAAGACTTAGAGACAAAAAGAAGATTCGTCGAGGAATAAACTGACAAGAGGACTTCCTTAAAATCTATCAGTTCAAGACACCAGTTCCGATTCCTCGTACTGACTTAAAGAGCCGTTCTGACACAAAGAGATCTGTGTCAGATAAAGTGGACAAAAGCATGGCGCTTTCCGGAAATTCCTACCTGCCGCCGTCTGAAGGACATGCGAGGACAGAGACTTTTTCCGGATGTGTCCAAACGGCTAGAAGATTTGAATGAGATCCCACGTCTATAAATAGGTCGGAACCACCAACATTTAAGATGCTGGCTTGCTTCCCAACATTCAATACTCTTCACCAACCGAAAGACTCAGAATTTATTACGCTCAAGCAAGCAAGCAAAT
>JAPKLW010000429.1:487664-534694 GCA_026898455.1 Plectranthus barbatus
CACATTTTCCGCTGCCAAGTTATACCCTGATAATCCGGGACCAACAACATACGTACTGGACCCATGCATCCTGCCCTTAACATCCTTTGTTATCCCATTTAGTTTAATCTTAGAGAGTTGTGAAAGTTATCTCAATGCAAGCTACCCAAGTAGTCATTTCTTAGAGGCCCCACATTTCTCATCTTAAAATAAATGTTTTATTTTGGAAACCTCATCGCATTAGAACTGGTAAGTTATCTCTAAAATTCAAGCTACCCGAGTAGTCATTTACGCTTCGAAACGCCTTACTTCCAATGAGAAGTCGTATTTGTGGAGGTCTAATGATTTTGGTTAGAAAAGAACCAAAATCCAGCTTAGTATTTTAATTCTAAAGTTTAATGCGCACACATTATTTTATGTTGCCATAAATTACGTCAACCCAAAATTCCATCATAAATTAATATGATTAGGAAATTTATAGACATAATTTAAAACATAAAATAAATCACATAAGACATGCTCAAAAATTAAATTGCAACATGCTTATAAAAGTAAATAATTAAAGCAAATAATCATGCTTCCTATTATTTACTAGTGCGCACATAATAAATCACATCATTACGAGAATAAATAAATAAACAAATAAATTCTCGTGGCCCCTCAGATGCGATTACATGGAAATAAATTAAATCTAACTATTACAAGATTTAATTCTAATACAGATCTTCAAACAGGGCCTCCGTTGGACTTGAAATCTGATTTGAACTGCTTTAACAGCAACTGGGCTTTGAATTAGGTTTTCTAGCCCAAAACAAGAACCAAACCCAAATTTTCACACTGCGGGCTGCCTCCGGGCTGAGGAGCCCAATTTCCGGCCCGGGCTGGAAACCCTAGGGTTGTGGAAAACCCTAGCAGCTAGGAAAACCCTAGCCGCCAGCCCACCACCAGCCACCTTGCTCAGCCCCGCCGCCGCCATGTCCGGCCGCCGCCTGGAGCCAAAATACCATCGCCAGCCATTGCCGCTAGCCCAGACAACCGACGTCGGTGAGCTCGATGGTTCGCACAGAGGGAGCGAGCAACAGGGGCTGCGAACCCCACGCCGCAGTCAGCCGCGTGAGGCCTTGCCTCTGCTCGCAACCGTCGTCACCCGCGCGCGCCTCTATTGTTGCCATCATCGCTACTAGCAGGCCCACGCGACCCCGTCGCCGGTGAACCTCGCCGTTGTCAGCCAAACTAACATGATCCACATATTTAAGGTTTTAGACATTCATTAATTAATTTGGCTTATGACAATCAGCCATAATTAATTAATCTCTTATTTCCTGAGTAATACCACTCACTCCTTTTCACTTATGTCTGAATTAAATAATTTAACCTGCAGGGTTTAGCATAATGAACCTTGTGAGCTCCTCAGGGAATGTCACCATCCTCAAACGAATATGCTTACCTAAACATCCAGCCTAAGCAGGCCACACACAAATTTCCAACACCCAAAATACGGGTATAAGAGTACATGTAAGACTCGCCACCATGGTAAATCAAAGTGTGGTCAATCTGTGTGTGCCCCTTATCCTTCAGTTAGGTTTAAGATCATAGTAAGTATGTTAGGGATCTAGCTCATTCATATGTCAATGAGAATGGCACATCCCACTGTTGATCCCATCAATACATAACCATGTACCGACACATCAAGTTGCTAGGATAAGCCCACATGTGAACTGATGTGCCGCAGCTTAGACCGACAGCCTATCCAGGGACTGTCTCAGCTATGATACTGTTTATATCTCGCTAGGTCAAACGATTCATATGATCCTCTGTGATCTCCTACACACCATATGATCATCCCTATAGGCGAGATAATAGGATATTATGGTTCATTGTATGTTTGTTTCATCAGACAGCGAGCATTGTTGTGGCAACACATATATGAAGACCAGTGTACAAAACACTTAGTCATATATGCTTTCAGTATATAATCCCAACATGGTTGACTATGAGTCTAGCTGAAGTTTGGATTTCGCCAAGAACGAATCCAACAAGAATGGTCTCATCGATCAAACCATACTTAACAACATAGGGACCATGCATACTTCAAAGGATGATGTCATCAGCAGAAACTTTCAAGTATGACGGTATCAACATGGATTTTCTAGTCAAGGTTTTTGTGCAAGAAGACAAGAAGAATTGCTTGAGGAATGTACAGAAGCGGTACAGACTTTAAGGATTAGAGAAGCCTTAAGTCTGCAAGCACAAAACACCAAGTTTCGTTAACTAGGACAACCAGTCCAGGAATCCTCAAAATGGCGAATACTGTTATTCTGACAAAAAGACGAACCATCACTATCAAAGTCAAAAAAAGGCGTAGTAGACGCAGAACTTTTGAAAAATTATGACCTACCCGCCTAGCGCATCAACTAATAGAGACATGCAATAGGACATCTTCCAATTTGTCTCTAAAGAGCATGTATTTCAAACTTTAACCTCACGGCTATAAATACCGGACAAATCAACAGAAGAAGGTTACGATCTACAAACCTAAACTGAAACAAAGATCAAGTCTTACAGATACAGTGTATGTGAAAGCTAACACCATCTAAGCTTACATTCGAGGCTTCTTTAAGCTTTTCCATGTGTCACCTGAGTCAACATGAGACTTAGAACCTAAGTGTTCTTATGTTATTTCTTAGTAGTCAATCTCTCCAAGAAAGACTACAACAGTCAAATACATCTTGTACTCTGACTCTTACGCGCAACCTGCCACTGAAGAGATAGTTCATGGGGGGAACTATAAACACCCCATTCCGGCTACAAGGAGGCTGAATGGTGCACCCACACTCATAGTAGCTACGAAGCGATGAACCAAGCAAGGACCAGGCGAGGCATTCACCGACAAGCTATAGATCGTAGGAGCACTTGTAAAGTTCTAATCTGAGTGCATTACCAGACCGAGTGATTGAAGAGTGGACGTAGGATGGTTTAGTTCGAATAACTTTAAATTTGTTTGTCATTTATTGCTTTCTCTGTTTGTTTGTCATAACACTTACATTTTAAAACTCAATACTCAAGTGATGTAGTATATACTGAATAAGGCCTATTTGATGCTAAGTACCTGAACGAGATTTGACAAACCAAGCTGGCACATCACCATCAGCTTGGATAAGTGCAAGGTTACCGAACAAATAAACTTAATTTATGTTGTGCATATACTTTATACTCTGACAAACCGGGACGAACAAGTGGAATCAGAGTGGTCAGTCCTTATAGGCTGGTCGTTTTGAGTCGCTTGGGACTGGTATCCATTCCTTGCACACTTTGTGTTGTCATATCTTAGCACAAGTACAACCATGATGAACATGATAAAGTTTTCACCGTACAATCTAGAAAAGTACGAGATGTGGAAGAAGAGATCTTCCATTCTCCTAAAGAGCATTTATCTAGAGATGATAGAGGTATTGGAAAAGGGACCAATAAAGATTACTAAGGTTCTTGCAACTCTTGGAAATGTAGGTGCAAGGATCGTCAAGAAGTCGTACGACAAGTGGAGTCCAGAAGACAAAAGAAGAAATCAACTCAACTCCGTAGCTCTAGAAGCCATACTGTCTTCCATACCCTATGCCTTTATGGAGGAAGTCATAAATTTCAATAGTTCCAAAGAAGTATGGAGCTACCTCGACACACTTTGCCACGAAATTGATCAGATGAAGCGCAATAAACTGCAAGTGTGTGTCGACAAGTACGAGTCATTCCAGATGCCACCTGGAGAGACCATAAAGGCAAAAAAGAAGAGATTCAATGACATCGTCAGCAAGCTTAAGGCTTTGGATAGGCCGTACACAAACGCAGATCTCAATGCTAAGATCCTATTTAAAATGCCAAAAGACTATTGGTTTGTCAAGACAACCGCACTAAAAGAGAAGGATTTATCCAAAATAACGACCAAAGAATTGTTTGCCAACTACAAGCCCATGAATGGGACATTCAAATGGTGAACATGAACAAAGCCATGCGAGCAGCCAGCTCGCCAAGCTATCAAGCTGAAGATGCAACTTACTTTGTGAAGAGGGATTCCAAGTGGAAACTCAAGAAACCCTTCCATACTGACCGGCCAACTGGCCAATCATGCTTAATACAAGAGAATCCAATGACATATGGTCCTCATTCCAAAGAGGGAGAAAACTTAATCGCCGAGCTTGAAGAACAAATGAGGAGGCTTTTCAAACTCCTCGAGAAGGCAAAAGGGAAGAAGGAAGCACCCGACTAATATTAAAAGAGATTCATCAAGAGAGCCAAGAGCATGCTTCCAATGTGGTTCCTCCTAACATCTAAAGTTAAATTTTCCTTCTGTGGACAAGGAACGAAGGGAAAGACTAAGAAAAATCTTCGAGCGTCGAGCATCAAAAACTGTAGCAAAAGCTATGTTGACGAGAACGGAGATGACGGACATTCTCAATCATGATGTGGATTACTCATCTGAAGAAAAAGCTTACTAGGAAGCACTACTAGCATTCCTTATTGCGATTGAAGAAGAAGCTGAGGAAGATCTTGAAGTAGAGGTTGAGACAACACTCACAGCTTCAAGTGAGCAGGTAATATATCACCTATTACGATTCAGTCAGCATACATTTTTATGAATCTGAGTCATACTGTTCTGACTCGGAGGAAATCACTCAAGACATTGTATCGCATGAATTTCAAAACTCATATGAAATAAAAAATGTCTTAGATGGCGAAAACACCTCACTGAAATCACAAGTTTCTGTCTTGACCAAGGAGATTGCAAAATCAAAGTGAAAACTTTGCACCTGCTGGTACTAAAAGACCCATCATCTTTATAAAAGAAAACCTTAGTACGCAGTATGAGTCAAGTGGTCAACAGGTAGTATTTAAGGTGCTGGTTCATACTGGCAATTCTAAAGGTTGGTTAGCCAACAACCCCAAAATGACCGATCAGAATGAGAAAAATAAGTCCAAGTCAAAGGGTAAGTTGATTAAACAGTATAACCCTAAGCTGGAAAAATCTCATACTGAAAGGAAGTTAGTACGACCTCAAAAGTTGACCAAGGAGTACGTTCCTACTACAAGGTGTAGGGATTTACAAGTGAACTGAATCACCAAATCCAAATAAACTAGATCATTTCATGGATGTTGAGAGCAATAAATATACGATAATCCTAGCATGTTCCTATGAATTTAATGCAGTAGTATTACGAGTTTTACCTTAACTCAGTCATCTTAGATCCGATCTTTTGCGTTTGAAATCCAATCTCGATTCAACCATGCGATTTGATTAACACTGTGGAAACAAAAATTAGAACCAGATCTAATTTAAAGAATTAATCAAACAAAAGAAAGGGAAGAAGAATATGTTCTCCAGATTAGATCTTCAGATCTGTATCCCAATGTTGTTCAGATCTGCTACTGGTGAGGATTCCACAGATCTGTGATGTGTAGGCTAGAGTTGAAATTCCTTCTCCTCCCTCTACAGTGTGCGCCGCCCCCTCTCTCTCTAACCCTAGGGTTTCAACTTATTTGAATTATGATGAAGTGGCTAGGGTTTCTGAGAGAGAGATGTCTATTTATAGACCTAGGGTTTTAACCCTAATTGGCTACTGGGCTCCATTCAACATGTTTAATTGGGCCAGACCTGTGACCTAATGCAAATAATAAAAAGGGCCTATGAATTAATTAATTCCCATGTCCACAACCCAGGACACAATTAATTAATTAATATTAATTCTTTTTCACCACATAATTAATACTGACCTACCCCTTTATTACCACGTTATGAGAACGGACTGCATTTACTGGAGAATCCCCATAATTAAGGTTACCGGACATTCATTAATTAATCGGAGCTTCTAACAAGCTCTATCTAAAATTAATTAATATCTTATATTTCCTGAGCAGTACCACTCAAACCTCATCACTTGTGCTTGAACTTAATCAGCCTGCAGGACTTTAGCACGATGAACATTATTGAGCTCCTCAGGGAATGTCCCCATCCTATTACTTGGATATGGTTGCCTAACTCCAGTCTCAGGTTGTTCTACACGAACTGCTGCTACCCAAGATGCGGGTATACGAGCACGTTACTCAGGCTCTCCACCATGGCAAGTCAAAGCAACAGTCAACCCGTGCATACCCCTGAACCTTCGTTAGGATTTGGACTCAAGCAAGATCGAGATCTTGTATTCTCTGATGTCAGACAGCAGAATACATCTCATTGTGGTCCAATCAATATGCAACCACACGTATTAGCATATCAAGTAATCAAGACAGATTACTATTCCGACTGTGTTGTAGCCTATACTGACAGACTTATCCTTGTACACTGTCTCGACTGTGATAATATTTATATCTCACTAGGTCATGTGATCATACTGTCTTCTGCGATCTACAACATGCCGTATGATTGTCCCTATCGGTGAGATAGGAGGATACTGTTGTTGCTCGCATGTAAGTTTGTTAACAGATAGGAAATACAGTTGAATGTATACTCATTGTAATAAATGCTTTCTGTATAAAAATCCCAACACAAGGAGGTCAACTTACTTGACCAGTTCAGCCAAGCAGTTAGTACATACTACAAGGAAGCTGAACAACCAACCCGATTATCATACCAACAAGGGAACCATATCTCAAGTACAACTTGAGAGGATGATTATACCAAGTAGGGGGAACACCTACTTGAGGCCAAAGCAAAATCACACTTCTTATTTAAAGGCTAATCGAGGTGGCTCACACTTGTTCAACAAGCTGCCACCAAGGTACTCACATCTAGAACACAGATTCCAAGGTTCTCAAAAGAAGCGTACTTTCGAGAGAACTCCACACACTCCCACACCTTCCCAATCTAAAATCATACATAATTTTAAAAGGAAGAGAAAGGTTCCTGTCAGTGATAACAGCAGGACTATGTTTACTGTTAAGATCACAAAAGTGTGGATCCTTAAATGGCTAATCACATGAACTAATCCAATAGGACCTACAGATACTCGGGGACCTAAATATTAAATTTTGTGACTGCATGAACATGTACCGCAGGAGAAAAGTGAGTTGATCCTCGATAGAGGATGCTCAGCTCACATAATAAGAAACAAGGAATTCTTCACTAAGCTCAACATGAAGCGAGGACCACCTGTGTTGTTTGGTGAAAATTCCAAAGGAAGAGTCATTGGAAGCGGATGCATCGAACAGAATGGGCTAAGATTAGTAAATGTGTCACTTGTCACCAATCTGAAGCACAATTTACTCAGCGTCAGTCAACTCACCGATGGATATACGTCCCTATCCATACACCCAGTCCTTCACTAAGGTTCCCAAGATCATAGTAGCAGCTGTTGAAAACCCACGCAGGAACATTGTAGTTGATCAAATCAGGAGTCTTTGCCATCCCTTGTAGAGATATGATGAGCACAATAATGATGTCATCAAAATTTCCTGTGCCTTAAGCAAATTTATTGAGAAGATAGTCGACCACGAGATCGAAGAAACTTATTTTCCATATGTTGGAGACTATCTTGAACTGAGGGCAGAGCTGAGAAGGTGGAGAATATATGACATTTATGCTCATCAGCTCAACTAGGAGGATAGTGTGATCATGTACTATCGACTCGCGTGGACATATTGGAGATCAGAGGAGCTTTAGGCAAACGAATGGATGGGAGTAAGGTCTGTAGAACCTCAAGTGACTGAAGAAAATATTCTAGAGCGATTGATGCAAATTCACTCATTCAAAAGCATTCCCGGAATCCATGGAGTTTCTCCATTTAAACCGATAGAGGGGCTATTTTTCACAATTGATTGGACTCATCGAGGACCAGTTATGCACTACTGGTGTCCCATGATAGAGCCTCTGCACAAAATTGCTCGTTGGGGAAAAAACTCGGAGGACAATCAAATTATCATGGAGTGTGAGCTCGAGTTAGTTAGACTTGGAAAACTCCATACATGGAATTCCTTGTCTATTGTGAGACACTCTACCTTTGAGCCTACGGAAGTATCATTAGTGGTGGCTAGGCTATTGGAATCCCTTTCTCGCGCTGCTCTTCCTACAGAATCAATGTCTGTAGAACAGATGCAAGTTATATATGATGCAGGAGCATCCTCATCCGGAGTCCAAGCTGAAGCTTTTCCTGGCCGATCCCTCTACTTATGTCATGATTACTACTGAAGAAAAACCATCCGCTGATGTTGCTGCTAATCTTGGTAACTCACTCCAATCTCTTGCACAAGTTCACGAGATTGTTCAAGCATCAAAGGAGAGAGTCCTCAAGATTATGGAAGAAATAATAGAGACGGTGACCTCTACCGTGACTACTCTTGTTGGTGTAGTAAAATAGGGGGAAGAGACAAGAAGGAAAGCTGAAGAGGAGTGTAATGAATTTGATGCCAACATGGACAAAACCATACTTTACAGCATATGGACCAACCATACTTCAAAGGATGACATCATCAGCATGGACTTGCAAGTATAATGATATTAGCATGGATTTTATAGTCAAGGTCCAAGCACATGAAGACAAGAAGAATCACTTGAGAAAAGTACTGAAGCAGTACAAACTTTAAGGATTTTAAAAGTCTTAATGTCTACAAGCACGAAACACCAAGTTTACCGAGGATAACCAATCCAGGATTCCAGAAACTAGAGAATATTGTCGTTCTAACAAAAAGACGAACCCTCGCTGTCAAAGTCACAAAAAGACGAACTTTCGCTGTCAAAGTCACAAAAAGACGGAGCACGCGCAGAACTTCTAAAAAAGCATCACCTACCCGTCTAACGCAGCAGCCAATAGCGACATCCAATTGGACATGTTCCAATTTGTCTCTAGAAGGTATTTATTTCAAACATTCAAGCTCACGACTATAAATACCTGAGTAATCAACAGAAGAATATTACAATCTACGAACCTATACCGAAAAAAGGTCAAGTCTTATAGATACAGTGTACGCAAAGCTAACACGATCTAAGCTTACTTCGAGGTATTTTTAAGATTTTCCGTGTGTCACCTGAGTGAACACAAGACTCAGAACCTCAGTGTTCTTGAGTTATTTCTTGGTAGTATTTCTCTCCAAGAAAGACTACAACAGTCAAGTACATCTTGTACTCTAACTCTTACGAGCAACTTGCCACTAAGGAGATAGTTTATGGGGGTACGATAAACACCCCATTCTCAATACGAGGAAGCTGAGTGGTGCGCCGTCATCACTCTAAAATTCTATAGGTTAATTGCAGAACAATGGCAAATAAATTTATAAGAGTACCCTAAGGTTGTCGAACCCAGAGGAATTGTATAAAGAAATTATTTCATGTACTAGCCATGATCCTAGAATCTATTGTTTGAGTCAACAGAAATCAGGGGTTTTGGGTTTTGGAAAATAAAGAAAACTGAACTGAAAATTAAAGAGTTTTGGAAAGCAATGTAAAGGCACAGACTCTAGGGAGAACTATCAATCAAAATACATACCAATTGATTAACTTGCATTGGTGGGAAATCATAATATACTATAATTTCTTGCTCGGACAATTATAACCTAGGTTACTAGCATATGAATGTATATGTTTTTTTTTGCCTCAATAACACAGTACTAAACAACCTTTCATAAATCCACGGATTAACATTACATTTACTATCTTCCCCTAGGACAAATTCTTAGTTGTATTCGAATTCCTTTTCCTGATATTAATTATCTCTTTTCAGTCCTTCAATTAACAACTATAAACTTAGAATCAATTTTATCTTTCGATCTTATTTATTCTGAATCCTAATAATACAAACAGGAATTCAAAACCAAGCAATTCAATATTAATCAATTATATAAGCATTTGATTAATATTCGTTGCCCTAGAACCCGCTAGGGTTTCTAGCCACTCATAGCAGATAGAAAACCAAAACAAAACATATTATTAAAGTGCATGAAAGTAACTTACAAGAAAATAAAGGTTCATGCTGGAAAATAAAGGATGTTGAATGCTAAAAGATGTGAAGTATGATAAAGGATGATTAAAACTCGAATTTTCTATCTATTTATAGGAGTGGATGAATATCCTATCAAGTCTAGGGCTGAAGATCCTATTTGATTCAAATTTACTCAAAAATCAGCCAGATTGGGACGCGCATTATTCGACGTGACTCAGTGTCAATTGACGCGTGTGTCTTCACATCGACCGAAATCAAAGCTCCGTCGGTCAAAATCGATCCTTCATCTCCTCGTCTCTTCTGTGCGGTCTCACTGTTTTGGCCATAACTTTCACTTCCAAACTCCGATTGACCCGATTCCAGTTGCGTTGGAAAGCTAACTCAAAGACCTATCCACTGTCATGCTCCAATATCCTGAATACCTTGTTTGGAGGAACTCTTCACTGCTACTTTTGCATGTCAATTGCTTTCGGAACGGTTTTCTAGTTAATTTAAGCCTACATCTTGCAAAAACACACCATGACAAGCATAACACTACATGTAATAGACACATGCATGAAATATATATATATATATATATACATATATATATATATATACTCAAGAAAACTACATAAAATAGTAGAAAATAATATAGATAAGTGAGTGAAATAATGAACTTATCAAACCCCCAAACTTGAACGTTTGATTGTCCTCAATCAATAGGCAAGAAAGAATCGAAAAGTCGTGTAATTAGAGTGCAATGCCTCACAAGATTCATCACAATCAAGGTTAGAAATCCACAATGTACATGCAATTTGAAAGAGACAGAAAATCCTTTAATAGTGGAAGAACTCACGGGAAGTGTTTCGCTCAACTTACAAGGTTATAGGATAAAGATGAAAGTACTCAACACATGTATGAATGAATTTCTACCATAGGCTTGCAAATTTTCTACTATCTCCACTGCTAGAATATGCACACAAGTCTAGAATAAAAAAGGACTTTCAATAGGTTGTAACGTAGGCTTTTTATGAGGGGTAGGAAAATTTGGCCAAGTGAATAAAAATA
Organism: Plectranthus barbatus; assembly: GCA_026898455.1. Taxonomy (NCBI): domain Eukaryota; kingdom Viridiplantae; phylum Streptophyta; class Magnoliopsida; order Lamiales; family Lamiaceae; genus Plectranthus; species Plectranthus barbatus. The sequence goes on from JAPKLW010000429.1 coordinate 498,614, forward strand.
AACTGAGTTAATTACTCTCAATAAATCTCAAACCACCATCTAACTTCATCCACCTCATCTCCTCATATATCAACGACACATAATTTTTTTTCTAGCTCATTTTGAATCTCTTATGCCCTTCCATAAAAAATTTGTTTTTCTTTTGTAGAACTTATGATAATCCTAATTATTAGTTGAGCTCTTTTTCACACATCTTTTTCACCACTAATTTTTATATTTCTTATCTCGAATCACTTCCAATTCACCCCATATACCACAACTCAAGACACGAGTGAGACAATACTTTCTTAATCTCATAGACAAGGAAATAAAATTGTAAAGGCTCAAAAGTGGCTAACTAGAGAAAATTTTATGTGAAGGGACAGTGTTTAGGGAATTGGGCTAACAAATATGGCCTAAGATCATTTCCTAAACTTGTGTATACTAATGCAGTCTCAAAAAAGAAAATAAGCAAGTTCTAGAGAAATTCAAACACACATAAGAATCTCACATCAAACGAATTTAAGGCTCAAATACTCACACAAGGGTTTAAAAATATTTCTTCCACAGTTAACTTCAATCCAACTCAATCAGCATGCAAGTATAAGTTTCAAACTACCCCTATCATGCGGTATTTTACATTCATAGGCATCTAATCACAATCCCTATCAATTCAAACTCAGCCCTCAATCAATTCTAATCTCACAATCTCATTCAGGTTATGTCAAAGCTAAAAGATTTCCCCACAAAATAGAATAAAAATATCCAAATGCAAAAATTAAATTACTGAAAGCAAAAATAAAGATGGAATATTCCTCCTTTTGTCCACATCCCCCCAAACTTATTTCCAACTCAATAGTGGGAAAAAGTTTGAGAATCAGACAAAGGGGCGGAATAATACCTGGAAGTTGATCTCAGACATCAACTTTTTATCCCTGGAGGCTTCAGAACTCGCGCGGCGTGAATTTGGGGCGTCTGGCACTTCGCGTCGACTGACGCAAGCTCGTGTCGGTTGACGTGAAGCCTTCTAAGTTGATCTATGCTCGGGGTCAAATTGTAACACGTCACCGGTCTCGACTTCAATCGATGCCAGGCTGCGTCGATAGAAGTCGAGCAATCCTACTCTTTTTGTATGCAACAAAATAGAGTTAGTGCATACAAAATTCAAAAACAAATAAACTAAAAGGAAAAATGCGAAAATTTAAAAAATGGAAAATACTGAAAAGGATGGGTTACCTCCCAACAAGTGCTTTGTTTAACGTCGTAGCTCGACGATACCTCGGATCAAAACTAGGGAGGTCGGGTCCAGACTCTCCGACCCTTGGCATCCTCCATGTAAACTTTCCAATCTTTGACGATGGTGGTGAGCTCAGATTGAGGAGGCTTAGTTGATAATTTCACCCCCTCGTTCCCGTGCTCCCACTCTTTAGCAGTGGCTTCCTTTTCTTCGGACTCATCATCTTCAGTGGTGGTGATCCGGTTGCACTCCGCCTTTCTCTTGCTCTTATCGATCACAAAGGTATCGAGAAACTCACGCCCTAGTATCATGGGCATGTTCTCATCCTCCTTCATTTTGTGCATCACGAAATCTGCTGGGAAGATCAGATGGCCCACTCGAATGAGCACATCTTCCAGAATTCCCTTTGGGCGAGATACAGTCCGATCCGCTATCTGCAGCGTAATAGTAGTGGGCCTCATCTCTCCGACGTTAAGGTGCTTGTAAATAGAGTACGGCATCAGATTGCTACAGGCTTCAGTATCACACAATACTCTCTCGAAGGTATGTCCTCCTATCTCCACAGGGATAGAGAAGCATCCAGGGTCGCTTCTCTTGATGGGCACTTGCTTTTGCAGTAGAAGACTGCACTGCCCGTGGATCTTCACAGTTTCGTTCTCCACGAACTAATTCTTTCCACTCATTAGTTTTCGAAGGTACTTCATGTACCCTGGGATCTCCCTCAGCGCCTCGATCAATGGAATATTTATGCTGACCTTCTGATAAGCTCGTTTTTTCTACTCTCTTATCACATTGTTTCTCTTTTCTTTTATGCATTTTAGCTTGTTTTCTTGAATAAATTGAGCATGAGTATATATTAGAGGGTGTTATGCTTGTCATTGTAAGATTTCGCAGGTTTTAGGCCAAATCCAATGGAAGCCCTTACCGAAAGCAGCAGATGTTCAAAGAAAAAGTCACAACTTCTTGAACAGATAAAATCTGATCTAACGGTGCATGTCCCTTGAAAGATCTTTGAGTTATCTTTCCAATTCAACTAGAATCGGGTCAATCGGAGTTCGGGAGTGTAAGTTATGGCCAAAACCGTGAGACTGCGCAGAAGGGTCGAAAGTGGCGAAATTGGTTTCTTTTTCGACCGAGTTGAAGGCCATATCGACCGGGGCAGATCCATCTCGGCTGGGGCACTGTTCATCTCGGCCGGGGTGAATTATTTTGGCGAAATTCTGGGAGTTTTTCACATATTTTGGGCAAGAATTGCTTGGGATTCAAGTTACACATCAATTTGGAAGCAATGAAGACCCAAAAGGGAAGTTTCAACCAAGAAAATCATTCCTTTTGAAGCCATCAATTCAAGAAGGAAATTCCTACCATCCAAGGCCTCAACCCTACTACTATATAAACTCTTGAATCGCTCAGAATTATCCACCCCCCCCCCCTTTTTCAGTTCTTTTCAGTTGTTAATTTTTACTTTAATTTTCTGTTTTCACTTTAAGTTTTTGAGAATTCCTCTTTAGTTTTTGTTGAACCTTTATTGTTTTCAATGCAATCTTTACTTTTTCCTGCAATGTTTACTTTCAATATGTTAGGCTAGAACCCTAATAGGTTCTAGGGTTTCTCCATCTGTGATGCATGTTTTGATTCAATAATTCGAACCCTTTTTAACTGGTTTAAATCCTATGTTTTGTTTCAAGTCTATTCTCATCGAAGGATCGAGAGATGAAGATTGAGATAGGTTACAGTTATTAATCGAAGGACCGAGAGGTGAAGGTTAGTAATAGGAAGTTAGGGTTTAATACTTTTGATTATCTGTCCGACCAAGAAGATTTCAATTGTAGGAAAAATCTAATATTTATTGAAATTAATTATCTTTGTGTGTTTGAGAACGAGAGGAGATTACCACTAGTTAATGATTTAGGATTTAATTGCCTGACCAAGGAATTGAGTCCACACTAATAGATTTTCCACCAAAATTCTCATTTCTGGGTTTGAATATTTGTTTCTTGCATGTTGATCAGATTGGTAGATTTTCCTAGAATCTGTGCTTTTTAATATTTGTTTTTATCCCTTTAAATTATTTATTTTGATAAACCAAAACCCCTGAAAATTGATTTGCTCAAACAAAAGTTCTGAAAACCAGATTCAGTACATGATTCTCCTTTGTTGCACTATCTCTTTGGGTTCGACAACCTCTGGGTTTTATATATTTATTTGTCCTATGCTATAATCTGTAAGCAGGATTTTGCATCGAGCAAATTGACGTCGTTGCCGGGGATAGTCATATGGTGATTCATTACTGAATTATTTGAAGAACTTCTGGATTGGGTTGTATTTTCTTTTTTGTGATTTTTCGAGTTTGGTGTTGAGTCTCAAAATGGCCGAGACAGAAGCATCCATCCCGGCCAAGACAAAGTCCACCACAACCGGGATCATCTGAAATTGCCCTCGTTTACTGTGCAGGTGCATGAACACTCGAAACAAAGGGAAGATCATTGAGCCCTTCATACCAGAAATGTAAGCAGCCTTCAGGAACAACAGAAAGAAAGGAATGAAGCTGAATTTTGAAATGGAAGCAAATCGAAAAGCCCTGCTTCAGAACAAGACACTTGAGGAAGAGGAAGAAGCAATCCGGTGGGAGCGAGGAAACAGAGCGTTGAAATCGGCAATTAAGCTGCCTCCTTCCGAGTACACCACGATCATTCAGAATCGGAAAGTCTTCATGATTGACTCAAGGGGTCGACGAGTCTGGACTCGACCGCCTTGGTGAGCTAATACTGAGTCGAGCCACGACGGTAAATAAGGCACTGAATGGGAGGTAACCCATTGTGTTTTTCCTTTTTCTTTATTTTATTTTGTTTGCATTACTCTGTTATTTCACTTTTATTATCTTTTGAAAAATAAGAATTTGAAGTCTATTTCGACCGAGGCAGAGGCTGCCACGGTCGAGACAGAGGTCCGAGACGTGTGATACTTCGACCAGAAGGAGGTCGACAAGAAGGCTCCATCCCGACCGAGACAGAGCTTGCCACGGCCGAGATGGAGTGCCAACAGCCCAAAATCCACGCCGGTCAGAGTTGAAGAAAGAACGATAAAAAGTTGGTGTCTGAGGCCAACAATTGAGGTACAATTTCAATTTCTGGATCTGATCTCCAAACTTATTCTCTCTGCTTTTCAAATAAGTTTGGGGGTATGAAGATTTAGGGTGTTGAAACTATATTCTATCTTTTTATCTGTTTTTTTCTTATTTTTGCATTAGAAGTTTGTTTGAATAAAGCAATTGTGGGAGTTGAGCATGATAACCCTAACAAGAATGCAAGATTAGAATTGATTGACTTTAGTTTGCGTTGATCGTGATAGTGGTCGAGTATACCCATGAATGTGAATACCGCATGATTACTTGTTTTGATACTTGCATTGGCATGAGATAGATGATGATTTGATGTTTACTGTGGAAGAAAAATTGTCCTAAGTGTGAGTTTTTGAGCCTGAATTTCGATTGTGAGTGTGTCTACAATTTTGAGTTTCTCTAGAACTTGCTCTGTTTCTTTTTCAAGACTACTAGTGTGCACAAGTTTAGGAAGTGATTTTAGGCCATCTTTGTTTAGCCTATTTTCCCATACACTGTCCTAATTAAATGTTATCCCTGCCCTTTTGAGCCTATATTATTTTCTTTCTTTGTCTATGAGTTGGAAATAAATAGGGGAATCAACTCTTGTCTATGAGAGTGGGTTGGGATTTGTTAGAAAAGGATAAGATATTATTAGAAGGGTAAAAACAAAAGATAAGGTTGGGCTCTAGAAAAAGAAAAAGAAAAAGAAAATAAATAGTTGTTGTGTTTAATCCTTATAAGCTCAAATGTATAATCAAAATTGTTTAGAGCATAAAAGGATATGTGTGAAAAGGAAAAAAAAAAGAGAAGAAAGAAATTAAAGAGCCTTGGTTGTGTTGAATATTATAGGAGATGGGTGGATATCAATAGATAGTGCTTGGATTTGTTGAGAGTCGTGAACTCAATTGATTATAGTCACTTGGTCATATATTTCCCTACCTTTCACTAAAAAGCCTGCATTACAACCTTGAATAAAGTCCTTTCTGATCTTAGACTTGTGTGCACATATTTGCAGTGGAGATTTAGAATATTTGCAAGTCTATGGTAGAACTTGATTTGCATGACTTGTGTGTGATTTCATAATTATCCTAAACACTTGAGTGAATGAGCGAAACACTTCCCATGTGAGTCTTCCACAGTTTACAGATTTTCTGATTCTTTCAAAAGTGTTGATGTCTTGTGGATTTACGAGTTTGAATGTGATGAATCTTGTGAGGCATTGCACTACTCTTCTGCAAGAACTTTTGATTCTTTCTTTTGTTGATTGAGGATAATCAAGTGTTTAAGTTTGGGGGGTTTGATAAGCTCGTTTTTTCTACTCTCTTATCGCATTGTTTCTCTTTTCTTTTATGCATTTTAGCTTATTTTCTTGAATAAATTGAGCATGAGTATATATTAGAGGGTGTTATGCTTGTTATGGTAAGATTTCGCAGGTTTTAGGCCAAATCCAATGGAAGCCCGTACCGAAAGCAGCAGATGTTCAAAGAAACAGCCACGACTTCTTGCACAGATAGAATCTGAGCTAATGGAGCATGTCATTTGAAATATCTTTGAGTTAGCTTTCCAATGCAACTGGAATCGGGTCAATCGGAGTTCGGGAGTGAAAATTATGGCCAAAACTGTGACACTGCGCAGAAGGGTCGAAAGTGGCGAAATTGGTCTTTGTTTCGACCGAGTTGAAGGCCATCTCGACCGGGGCAGACCCATGTCGGCCGGGGCGAATTATTTTGGCGAAATTCTGGGAGTTTTTCACATATTTTGGGCGAGAATTGCTTGGGATTCAAGTTACACATCAATTTGGAAGCAATGAAGACCCCAAAAGGGAAGTTTAAACCCAGAAAATCATTCCTTTTGAAGCCATCAATTCAAGAATGAAATTCCTACCATCCAAGGCCTCAACCCTACTACTATATAAACTCTTGAATCGCTCAGAATTATCCCCCCCCCCCCTTTTTTCAGTTCTTTTCAGTTGTTAATTTTTACTTTAATTTTCTGTTTTCACTTTAAGTTTTTGAGAATTCCTTTTTAGTTTTTGTTGAACCTTTATTGTTTTCAATGCAATCTTTACTTTTTCCTGCAATGTTTACTTTTAATATGTTAGGCTAGAACCCTAACAGGTTCTAGGGTTTCTCCATCTGTGATGCATATTTTGATTCAATAATTCAAACCCTTTTTAACTGGTTTAAATCCTGTGTTTTGTTTTAAGTCTATTCTCATCGAAGGATAGAGAGATGAAGATTGAGGTAGGTTACAGTTATTAATCGAAGGACCGAGAGGTGAAGGTTAGTAATAGGAAGTTAGGGTTTAATACTTTTGATTATCTGTCCGCCCAAGAAGATTTCAATTGTAGGAAAAATCTAATCTTTATTGAAATTAATTAACTTTGTGTGTTTGAGACCAAGAGGAGATTACCACTAGTTAATGATTTAGGATTTAATTGCCCGACCAAGGAATTGAGTCCACACTAATAGATTTTCCACCAAAATTATCTTTTCTGGGTTTGAATATTTGTTTCTTGCATGTTGATCAGATTGGTAGATTTCCCTAGAATCTGTGCTTTTTAATATTTGTTTTTATCCCTTTAAATTATTTGTTTTGAAAAACCAAAACCCCTGAAAATTGATTTGCCCAAACAAAAGTTCTGAAAACCAGATTCAGTACATGATTCTCCTTCGTTGCACTATCTCTGTGGGATCGACAACCTCTGGGTTTTATAAATTTATTTGTCCTATGCTATAATCTGTAGGATTCAAGTTACACATCAATTTGGAAGCAATGAAGACCCCAAAAGGGAAGTTTCAACCAAGAAAATCATTCGTTTTGAAGCCATCAATTCAAGAAGGAAATTCCTACCATCCAAGGCCTCAACCCTACTACTATATAAACTCTTGAATCGCTCAGAATTATCCACCCCCCCCCCCTTTTTCAGTTCTTTTCAGTTGTTAATTTTTACTTTAATTTTCTGTTTTCACTTTAAGTTTTTGTGAAATCCTCTTTAGTTTTTGTTGAACCTTTATTGTTTTCAATGCAATCTTTACTTTATCCTACAATGTTTACTTTCAATATGTTAGGCTAGAACCCTAACAGGTTCTAGGGTTTCTCCATCTGTGATGCATGTTTTGATTCAATAATTCAAACCCTTTTTAACTGGTTTAAATCCTATGTTTTGTTTTAAGTCTAATCTCATCGAAGGATCAAGAGATGAAGATTGAGGTAGGTTACAGTTATCAATCGAAGGACCGAGAGGTGAAGGTTAGTAATAGGAAGTTAGGGTTTAATACTTTTGATTATCTTTCCGACCAAGAAGATTTCAATTGTAGGAAAAATCTAATCTTTATTGAAATTAATTAACTTTGTGTGTTTGAGACCGAGAGGAGATTACCACTAGTTAATGATTTAGGATTTAATTGCCCGACCAAGGAATTGAGTCCACACTAATAGATTTTCCACCAAAATTATCTTTTCTGGGTTATAATATTTGTTTCTTGCATGTTGATCAGATTGGTAGATTTCCCTAGAATCTGTGCTTTTTAATATTTGTTTTTATCCCTTTAAATTATTTGTTTTGAAAAACCAAAACCCCTGAAAATTGATTTGCCCAAACAAAAGTTCTGAAAACCAGATTCAGTACATGATTCTCCTTCGTAGCACTATCTCTGTGGGTTCGACAACCTCTGGGTTTTATAAATTTATTTGTCTTATGCTATAATCTGTATGCAGGATTTTGCATCGATCACCTTCCTCAAGTTCTCCACAAATATGGAGAACTTGGAGACCTTCTTTTACTTCGCGAACCTCAGAGGGAATGACATAGACGGGATAGCATCTTTAGTTTTTGCCAAAATTTTGCCCGAGGTGGGCCTTGACTTCGATCGATGCAGGGGCGCCTTGGTTGACGTTAATTTCCGTGCACTTCGATCGATGCCAGCTTCGTCGATTGAAATCGAGACTTCTTTATCGCTTGACCCTCCTCCAATCTCCTCGACTTCAATCGACGTGGGTCGTACGTCGATCAAAGTTGAGCCTCCAATGGCGCGACTTAGCACCTCTTTAGCTTCAGACTCGTCCTAAACCATCTCGGGACCTTTGTAACTCGTCCTGGATCTCAGTGTGATAGCTTTGCAATCTTTTTGAACCCTTAGGTTCTCCTCGGTTGTGCTTGGCAGCTTCCCTTGCTTATGGTGCACTCCACTAGTGTTAGCGATTTGACTGAACTGTGTTTCAACCATCTGCAGGTGCTTTCCCATCCGATCCACCTTAGTATGCAGTCCGGCTACCTCTTGCTCCAGTTTTCCATCCCGGTGGTGAGAGGCCTTGATATATTTGGCCAAAACCTAATCTAGGCTATCTTTCTTCTTTTCCACCACATCCATTCTAAACTTCAAATCGCGGTGGTGGTAGCTCGGCTACCTCAGGGTAAGAGTAGGAGAAACCATGGTTGTTCCTTGGCGGATATTGATATCCCCCATTCCTTTGTTGGTGTTGGTAGGGGTATCCCCCTCTATTGAGATACCTCACCTCCGCAAGAGCTTCGGCTTGCACCTGTGCAACCGCAGTAGTAGAACCTCCCGCAGACAATTTGTCCAAATCCTCTCTCAGCTTCTCAACCTCTGTTTTGAGGGGATCTTCGGTCTCCACTTTATCCACAGCCTTTATCAGTGGCCTCCTTGGGTATGCCCACTTTTGATTGTGCAGCGCCATCTTCTTAAAAAGCTTTAGAGCTTTCTCCGCGGACTAGCTCATAATGGGCCCCCCAGCTGCGTTGTCCACGAAATCTTGAGTCCTTTTAGTCATGCCCCGGTAGAAAATGTGAGCCTGCTCTTTAGTATCTGACTCCGTAGCTAGGACAGCACCTGAGGAGTTCATTGAATCTGCTCCAGGTTTCAAACAGAGACTCATCCACCCTCTCATGGAATTATAGAATGTCCATATTCCTCTAAATGATGACAGAGGGTGGGAAAAAATTAGAGAGAACTCAACTCGCAGTTCCTCCCAAGTCCGGATTTTGCTGCAGTCTGATTCGGTCAACCAAGCTTGGGCTTGATCCCTCAGTAAAAATGGGAACAACCTCAGTCTGATCACATCTTATCTGACATTATTTTGCTTGATGGTGTCACACACCTCCACGAAGATCTGCAGGTGTGTGTATGGGTGAAAACTGTAAAATAAACAGATAAATTATAGCAACAGTGGCAAATAAATTTATAAAGAACCCTAAGGTTATCGAATCCAGGGGAATTGTATAACAAAATTATCCATTGACATGATCCAATAGCCCGAATCCCTTGTGTGGAGGAACTATTCCCTGCTACTTTTACACGTCAACTGCTTTCGGAACAATTTTCCAGTGAATTTAAGCCTACATCCTGCAAAAACTCACCATGACAAGCATAATACCACATATAATGGACTCATGCATGAAATATATATACAGTAGAAAATAATATAGATAAGTGAGTGAAATAATGAACTTATCACGCCCACACTCTTAGAAGCTGCAAAGCGAAGAACCAAGCAGGGACAAGTGATAAGCTCATATTCATACTCACTTATATATATTTCTCTCCATTGTTTCAAGTGCATTTTATTATATTTTAATTATTTCTGTGCATGAGACTATTTTAGAGGGTGTTATGCTTATCATGGTATAATTTTGCATGTTTAGGCCGAATTCATTGGAAACCCGTACCGAAAGCAGTGGATGTCCAAAATAACAGTCACAAATTCTTCCACACGTGGAATCTGACCTAATGGAGCATGGAAATAGAAATTTCTTTGAGTTAGCTTTCCAATGCAACTGGAATCGGGTTAATCGGAGTTCGGGAGCACAAGTTATGGCCAAAATTGTGACACTGCGCAGAAGGAGTCGACGGAAGGAATCTCGAGCGACACAGAGGTTTTTGTTTCGACAGACAGGCAGCCCGTCGATTGAGACAGAGGACAAAATCCAGAAAATTCTGATTTGCAGCCGTGTCGACAGACAGGCAGCCCGTCGATCAACATAGAGGCTCGACATGGAGATTTTGGCCTGTTTTTGCTATTTTAGCCCAATACCTAGTTTAGATGTTTTTAATCCTCTATAAATAGAGACTCAATAGGGCACAAAAATTTGTCTATCTATGGACCACTTTTTATTGTTCTTTGGAGTTTTTCCAAGCCTTCAAGGTTCCTCTTGTCATTGAAAGGTAATTTATCTTTAATAATAGTATGTTTTCTTTATTTCAAGTATGTTTTGTGGCTAGAACCCTAACAGGCTCGAGGGTTATGATTTTTCTTTTCTGATGCATGTTTATTGAATTCAACTCATATGGCATGGTTTAATTCTCTGATTTAATTTAATAATCTAGATTAAAAGAAGGACCGAGAGGTGAAAATTGTTAATTGGAAGAGAGAATTAAATATGTTTGTTTTCTGTCTTAAAAGGAAGAAACTTGCATAGGAATTAATTAGATAATTATTGAGATTAACTGAATTGGTGTTCTTGAGACCGAGAGGATAAAGTCACTATATAGTATTCTAGGGTTTAATTGTCGGACCAAGGAACTTAATCCACTAAAATCTATTGTTTCCCCATTGCTGAGTTGATGAATTTGTATGTTGATAATTGAGTTATCTGCCCTAGGATCTATATCTTTATTTGTTGCTTCCCAAAACCTTTATTTTTATGCATTGTTATCTTTAAATTTCAAAACAAAATCCCTTTTCAAAAATCCTCAAATTTCTATGTTCTAAGAATTATAGCTAGTACTTTGGGTGTTTCGTTGTACAGTCCCTGTGGGATCGACCACCTCCGGGTGTAATTATAAATTTATTTGCTCGCTGCGTTACTGTAGTTATCAATAGGGGTGCTCATGAGCCAAGTCGAGCCGAGCTTGGCCAAGCTCGAGCTCGAGCTCGACATAAAAGATTGAAGCTCGAGCTCGAGCTCGACTCGATCGAGCTTGAATTTTTGAGCTCGAGCTCGATTCGACGTCAAGCTCGTGAAGCTCGAGCTCGACTCGAGCTTGATTTTTTTAATTTTTAATTTTATTAAAATACATAAATTTAATTAAAATGTTAAATTTTAACAATAAACTATACCGAATGCGATAAGTATTGGAAATTCGGATCAACACAAACATGAAAATTTGAAATAACATAAAGCCACTAAGGCAAAAATAAGAAAGAAACGCGAGTGCAAGACGGAAGACATGTAGCATTCTCCTCATCTTCAACTCTCTCCAGAAACTCCATGAAAGACAGAAGAAATGTAGCATCTTCAAATCAGATCTCCAACAAACCTGCGAAAATTTGTTCCATGAAAACATAAATGAGCACTTTGTTTTTCAAAATGGGAACGCAACCAAACACATGCAATAAAATAGCAAAACAGATCTTTAAAAGGTTAGCAGAAGATAATTATTTTTCTTATAAACACATCTACAATTTGTGCACGAAGAAAATTAATGATTTGTGGGCAGTTAATAACTGGTATAGCATACTTTTAACAATAATATATTTCTGGTATGTACTCGAACTCACCACAAGTACTCATTAAATTGGGGCTCATTTTAGATTAGAGTATCAAGTAAGTATATCTAAATTCAATAAGTGGGTCTCCATAACTCTAAACAAAAATCCAGAGGATGCAATATCAAAAAATCTTTTGGCATACTTTCTAGATCTTATAGTTCCCCAATTCCAAATATTGTATTCTATCCTAAACATATTAAAATTTGCATAAGACACAGACAAAAATGGAGAAAATTTACCTTATCGAAAATTGCAAACATTTGTGCCTTATAGTCGTCCGCACTTGCAATGTATATTTCTCCTTTTGAGTAGCCTTCGTTTGGTGTAGGGGATAGATTTCTTAAGCTTAAATTTCAGTTTATTAGAGAGAAGACAGGGGAAGCGGCGCAGGCAGTAGGGTAAACTGTGAAAATAAGAGATAAAATTCTAAATGGGGTAGGGTTTGGGTATTTATATAAAGGGGGTAAATTATGAATAAATATAATATTAAGGGTAATTTTATAAATTAATAAGTTAGGCTCGATTAGGCTCGCGAGCCTGTCGAGCCTTGGATTGTTAAGCTCGAACTCGAGCTCGACACTTACTCGAGCAGCTCGAGCTCGAGCTCGACTCGACTAACATCGAGTTGATTTCGAGTTTTTTTCGAGCCGATCTCGAACATCTCGCGAGCCGGTTTGACTCATGAACACCCCTAGTTATCAACAAGACAAGTACACTTGTGGATCGGTTGACGGGGCATTCACCGATAAAGTATAGATCGTAGGAGCATCTGTAAAGTTCTATGTTTAGTGGATTACCAGACCGAGTGTTTGAAAAGTAGATGTAGGACGGTTTAGTCCGTACAACTAAATCTGTTTGTTATTTATTGCTTTCTCTGTTTGTTTGTCAACATACTTATATTTTAAATTCAACACTCAAGTGTTGTAGTATATACTGAATACTGACACTAAGCCTATTTGACGCTAAGTACCTGAATGAGATCTAACAAGCCAAGCTGACACGTCACCACCAGCTTGGATAAGTGCCAGATTACTGAACAAACAAACTTAATATCCGCTATGCATATATACTTTATACTCCGACAAACAGGGACCAACAATGGATATGTAAGTGGAGCCAATCATTCACCCTTAACCATAGTTTTGGATGAAGTTAGGGGTTTACTCCCCAATGGATCTGCTCCTCACCCCTTTCCCGTTGAATGTCCAATAATAAATTACAAAATATTTTATTCTTAGTTACCCTGTGGACCAGGGAAAATAAGTATGATGTAATTGATTTAACATTCTAAAAAACTAATAACAATATTTCCAACTTTTTACAATGTTGTCCGTGTATGATTAATACTAAATTCAACTAATTGTTCATTCTACAATTGTGTTAGAGTTTTAAATGGGTCTTCTTTCAAACTTGTTTAGTGAAGTTCGTTTATTAAATAAATCAAATTTCAGCATTATAGTATTCAATTTGTGATTTCATCTGCTTAAACTTGGTAAGAAATGTAACATAATTAATTTTGTATAAGTAATACTTTCATGACGATGAGATTAGAATTGATGATGATTTGGTTTTCCTTATTTCTATTTTAATAAATTTTATACAATGAATTCGAAAAGGAGGCTTTGGAGGTTTTTTTAAATATTCACTGCAAACATTGCAGCAAAAAAGATAGTGCGACATGGAATCCATTTTTATTGATCAATCATGAAAGGGAATATTGAATTATTGATTGATGTATGCACTTTTCTACACAATTTTATGGATTTCATGCCATGTGTAAAAAGTTAGGGGAATATTTGGTTGATTTTGAGCTCATTAATCAATCGTAAATTTTCTTTATATTTATTATGATTAATTTTGTATAGAAGAAGGACTTATAAGAATTTATAAATGAAAATAAAAAAGATAAATCATTATATTGATGTATGGAAGAATTCACAGGAATTTCAATGTATATAAATACATAAGATGTGATTCTAGGGATGTCAATCGAATTAGTTATGATAAAGTGTAGATTGTTCTGTTTGGATTAAACCGAGCTATAACTTTTTAGACTAAAAATTCTTGACTCTAACCATTACCCTTCAGTCTTGGCACTAGTCAATAGGGCTATGAATTTATGAAATATATTTTAGTTTTAATATTTTATAATATTTTTTATGATAATAAATATTGTCCTCTTTCTTTTAGTTTATTACTCCCTCCGTCTTGGTTAAATTGTCCCGGGTTGACCGGGCACAATAATCAAGGAGTGTGAGTGTAAAGTAAGTTGAGTGAAATTAATATTTTATTATTGAGTTTGAAAAAGTTGCCTTTTTAAGTAATGAGACAATTGAGATGGGACGAACGAAAAAGGAAAGTAGTACAATTGAGGTGGGACGGAGGGAGTATAAAATAAAAAATAATGAATATTTTTCATTTTTATAAGTGACTCAAAATAAATATCAAACATTCATCAATTTAAATATTAAAATTTATTTTGTCAATATTTTTGAACTTTATGATTAAATATTTTTTAATAATTTAGTTAATTATTAAAAAAATTGACCAAATTCAACTATATAACTTTTAACATTAAAAAAAAAATCTGATCTTAAATATTAGAAGTAGATTTTAGTAATATATTTAGGTTAAAATACTAATAAAATAGTTTGCGGGTAAGCTGCCAATTCGTCAGTTTTCGGGCTCAGCTCTATCAAGTCTTGAGTTATTCAGTTTCCGATTAGTTTTTTTTCGGGCTAACATATTTCAAATCTAACTCACTTTTTTTGCTCGAGTTAATCATATCAACCCACAAAATTCGAACTAAATTGACATCCCTCTATGATTCTGGATGAATAAGTTGAAGAGCTAGGGCTATAAGTCTTTTTACACATGTCCTGGATACTAACTCCCATCAAAATAGGAAGATGTTCCTAATATCTAGGAGCTATGAATATGTTCACAAAATTTTGACATATTCCAGCCGGTCTATCTTGAGTTGTTAAAATTCGACCCTCTATTGGACAAGCAAGTGTTCGAAAACCACTTGATCCTAACTTAAATTGGGTTTTTTCCATGGGCTTTAGAAAAACGGACTTTGTCGGCAGACTAGATTTGAAATGTTTTATACTGGGTCAATTTATTTTGACCCTCAACACCTATAAATATAAGTTCACATATCACAAGTAGAGTTGAGAATAGATCACACCAAACTAAGCTTGGGCTTCATAAACTTGGGCCTATTATACATTAAAAAAGCCTTAGTTTGACCTATTATGTATGAAACGGGGCGGATTTTCAAACCTAAACCTATTTAATATTTTTAATATATATTTTTTGTTTTAAAATCATAAATATATTATGATTTTATTATGAATAATATTAAATCATTTATATAATATATTTTATTTATCTAAATAAAAATATATTATTTAATTTTAAATAAAAAGTTATATTTAATAAATTAAGTAATGTGTTAATAGTTACACGAGGCAACCTGTTAGGCAGTTAATAGGCTTATTTTGGGGCTAAGCTTATTTAATTAAAAAGGTTTTTGAAAAAATCCAAGTGTGGCTTTTTTATGAAATTTGTATGACCTTGCCCGGTGTATGATAGGTCAAGTTTAAGGTCTCTATTGAGTAGCACGATATATACCACACCATTTACATATGTTGAGCAGATCCATTCCCACTTCTAACCACAAGATTCATTTGAGTGGAATTATAATTATAAGCTTATTGAATGAATATTCTTTTTTTTTTCTTTTGTTAGAAATAATTAAAAAGAAATTTGTGTTTCACTTGAAATTTCCACATATTAGGCCATTATAGTATGACAAAAATTTGCGTTAGGCAGGCCTAAACAGTTTAGGCGGGTTTTATCCTATCCAAATGGGTTGACCCATCCCAAATAGGGTTTATTAATCCCAATTAGGGTATATTATATGGGTTTGAGCTTGAGTTAATGGATAAAACCCACATAAATCGTTGAGGCCTGCCTAACCCAAGACCTTCCAGTATTGAGCTGAATTAAAATTTTAAGTCCATCCGACTCAATACCTACTTTGCGGGAGGGTTAAACCTACTCCATCGATCTAGTCAATTTCCTCATGTTATTATTAATTTTCTGATATTATTAATTCTATTTTGATTATCAAATGTTAATCAAATTTCAAAATTTGAGTTTATGATATTTTAATTTAATTTTAGAAGCTCAACATAGGGTTCATCATGGTGAATTAGTTATATAATAAATTTTATTATTTTAGATCTAGCTAGTTAATATTTTGATTATTTAAATAAATTAATTTGATAATTAGAATTTATAACTTTTAAAAAATTAGATTTTTTAGATAAGTACTTTATATCAGAATTAGCTCTTTTTCATAATAACTATTAATAAAATCATTGAATATAATAGTAGAATATTAAGTGGAGCATTGTTTCAAAAGAGAGGATATTGATATATCCCTGAGCTTATTAAATTAATATTTTTTTGATATATTTAGGGTTGTGCATCAACCGAAATGGCAAAAAAGAACAACTCTGTAAAATCGATCGAAAACCGAACTGTTAGGAAATTTTATGTTAGAAATTTTCTTTATTCTTTTTGTTTTATTTTAGTGGGTCAAAGACCAAATAAGTCTAGAAGTCTCTAGATTAGCTCCAGTTTGTTTTTAAATGTAAAGTCTTGTAAGGTCATTTAATCGAGTTGTAATTGGAGTTGATTGAAGAACAAACCGCGAAATCAGTCTGTGTATGCGTAAAGGCTCAGACAGACTGAAAGATCAGGATGGGAAAGATTAGTCTGAGTCTCATCAGTTTAGGACTGACAAGTTTGGAGATACATAAGTATAGTAGTCATCACTCTGGGACTGACCAGTCTGGAACTCACCAGTCTCAGAATATAGAACTTGTCAGCTTGGGGATGGAATATTAGTTGTCTAACCCACTCCTCTCCTAATGATCAACGGTCATACTTATATCGTCAGTCTGCATGGACTTGCCAGACCGACAACATCAGCATTGATTCTTTAGTTTCAATCCTATTAGGAATTTTGTTAGAAAAATCCTTCATTTTATCTTGAGTTTTGGTGGGTCAAAGGCTGTGAAAGTCATCTTTGTCAGTTTTCAGTTTCTAGAGTTAAAAAATGTAATCCTTGTATAGGATCAGAGGAGTTGTAATAGAACTTAGTAGCTGAAGACCAAGCATAGGAAATGCTCAAGAATTGAAGAAGTGTATATGCATGAAGCTTGGTTTCACCAAGTATGGCCAAGGCTTACACTGAGTTTGGGTACTCAGTTTAGTGATTACCATACTGACTTATGAGAAGTCAGTATGAGGGTTACCATTCTGACTTATGAGAAGTCAATATGAGTGTCGACATACTGACTTATGACAAGTCAGTATGAGGGTTGCCTATACTGACTAAGAGAAGTCAGTATAGAAGCCTTTGATCTTTAAGCACGCAGTACATGAAGACAACCAAGCCTAGTCAGACTTAAGACATATCTTGGATTCCTCGACTGAAACTTAGTTTGACAAGAGTTAGTGAAAAGTACATTCCCACAACTGGAGCAGAGCAGACCTATAGTATGGGCTATGATTGGACGAAATTCTCCATGTCTCTAATGACTAGATTAATGTGTCTAACGGGCAGGATTTCAAACACCCAAGGATTCCTCTCTAAATAGGTCTGCACTTCAACCTCTAAAGGTTACGAATTCTAACAAGAAGAATCTCTCTAAAAGCAAAGCCGACACTCTACTCAACTTACTACTCAAGCTCTCTGAATTTCCGTATTTAATATACAAGACTTGTGTTACTGATTGAAGTTGTCTCTCCGTGATATTCTTATTAAGCACGAGGCTAAAGCTCTATAGCTGAAATTATCCTTGGTGAATATATATTTTCAAGTTATATTCACATAAATCATTATCCTATTCCGGGATTCCAATTCTTGCGGGCTTTTGCCAACCTACTGAGTTCTGGGAAGAACAACAAACATCCAACCATCAAGAAGAAGGCTGCGGGGTTCCGTCCACATTTCAACCTGAAGACTAAGCTTACAAGGAGTTCCTAGGCGAGTGACCACAGCAGACCGAAGGATGGAGCGCTGATGGGCTGTGCATTGATCGTAAGGAGGCTTGTAATTATACTTAGTGAATTTCTAGACCAAGTGTCTGAATAGTGGACGTAGGATTTTCTGATCTGAACCACTATAAAATATCTTGTAATCTTTACTGCTTTCATTTAAGTTTTCGCATTTCTTAAGTTTCTTAAAATTGACTTTTAAACCTTCAATACTTGCATAAGTATTGAAATGTATATCTTGTGAAACTTACTTAAGAACTATTGGACCTAAGCTTAACCTTTTAAAAACCCTAAACTGAGTTCCAATCAGTTTAAGAGAATAAGTGCAACATTAATCTTACTTTTGCAGCATATTACATACTCTGATATCGGGAACCAACAAATCCCCACGCATAGAGACAAAAAGATTTGTCTGAGGAATGGTAGTGAGAAGATCAAAAATAAGGATTGGAGATTCCTCGGACTGATCATACTATCGTTCAGACGTAAAGGTGAACAGCCACACTCAGAGTTTGAAAAAGCGAGAGCAGGTGCATGACTCCTGGAAAAGCACATACTTACCGCCATTTGACACAAAGAATAGAAGGATCGGATTAGACATCCATTATGTCTCTAAATGGCTCTATTCATTCAAATCTTATGATCGTCATCTATAAATAACCGAGGACCTCAAGAGATTCACCACCGAAAACCTGATAATCGAGAGAGCAAAAAATTTGTTGATATTTATGCTTACCCATTCGAGTCTTTTCTAAAGCTTTCCATGTGTCACCTTCTTGAACACAAGGCTCATAACTCTTTGTTCTTAAGTTCATCTTGGTGTTCTTTCCCTCCATGCAATAACACAACAATCAAGTACACTCAGTATTTTGACTCTTACGGACGTCTAGATGCAGATAGCCAAATTCCGAGGAGTACTATAAAAACCTCACATTCCGGCAAGGAAGCTGCATGGTATGTCCACACTCCTAGAAGCTGAGAAGTGACGGACAAACAGAGGATCGGGCCAGTGAACTAGTGGATCGGTGGACGAGGCATTCACCGACTAGTGATAGATTGTGGAAGCACCCTGTAAATCCAACACTTAATGGATTTCCAGACTTGTGTTTGAAGAGTGGACGTAGGACTTTGTATCTGTATTCTTTTTTCTTTCAATTTATCAGTTTTTGTTAGGAAATTTGATAAAAATATCTTTCCTTTTATTTTTATGTTTGGTGGGTAAAAGAATGTAAAAACCATATTAGTTAGTCTTCAGCTTAGGTGAAAAATGTAAAGACCTGTATAGGTTTTTTATCGAGTTGTAAGCGAATACTAACTTTGGAAACTAGACAAGTAAAAAAGATCTAGTATGCGCGGAAGACTCAAACTAGCCACAGGAACGCAATACGCCTTACAAGCCTAGAAGAAAAAGAGTTTGGCGGAGTATTGATTTCGTCAAGTACGAATCCAGTATAGTATGGTGCAATTGCTCAAACCATACTAAGCAGCAAGGGACCAAGTATACTTCAAGAGATGACGTTATCAGCACGGAGTTGCAAGCATGACAACACCAGCATAGACTTCCTAGACTAAGTGCCATCATATGAGGAAGAGAGAAATCACAAGATATACTAAAGAAGAACATACTTTAAGGATTGGAGAAGCCTTAAAGTCTGCAAGCACGAAACTATAAGTGTCGCTACCTAGGACGCTCAGTCCGGGATTCCTCATACTGACAAAATAATGTCTTTCTGACAAAAGACAAATTGTTGCTGTCAAAGTAAGAAAAATGTAGAAAAAAGGTGTAAACCCTCTGCAAAGAGTACACCTACCCGCCGAACGTTGCAACCAATAGAGACATCTGATTGAAAATCTTTCATTTTTATCTCTAACGGGTCTTAAATTCAAACCTTCAACATCTCGGGTATAACTACCAGAGAAATCATCAAAGAAGAGGGTCACCGAAACAAACTCAAAAGATACACACTATAACGAAAGAAGGTTACTCGAATGAGTTTAAGATTACATATACTGAAGTACTATCGAAAGTCAACAACATTTGTGAACTCCCACCAAAAGTTTAAGCTTAATATGGTGAGCTTACTTTCCAGGCTATTTGGCTTTCCGTGTGTCACCTAGTGAACACAAGACTCATAATCTCTGTATTCTTGAGTTACCATTTCGTAATTTTTCTCTCCAATAAAAACTACAACAGAATAAATAGTTCACGGGGGAACTGTAAAACACCCCATCTCGGCTACAAGGAGGTTGAGTGGTGCGCCCACACTCTGAGGAGCTGCGAAGCAAGGAACCAAGCAAGGACCATGCGAGTGCGCTTGTGGATCGGTGGACAAGCAATACATTGTAGGAGCACCTGTAAATGTTATAAGCTTAGTGGATTATGAAACCCCAAGTGTCTGAAGAGTGGATGTAAGACAGTTTAGTCCAAACACTATAAATTTGTTTGTCGTTTACTGCTTTATTTATTTATTCGTTAGTTTAGATTTATTTAATTTGAAGCCCAACACTCAAGTGTTGGAGTATATACTGAACAATGACAGTTAAGCTTAACTAAACTTTAAGTACCTAAGTATTTGGAACAAACAAAGCTGACACGTCACCCTCGGCTTGGATAAGTTCAAGATACCGAACTAAACATAAAATTTCTCGATGTGCATACTACTCTAATAAACTGGAACCAACAAGTTGTATCAGACGGGTCTATCTTTATAGACTGGTCATTTTGAGTTTCTTAGGACTTGTATCCATTCCTTTCACATCTTTCTTGTTCTTTATAGCTCAAGTACAAAGATGATGAACATGATAAAGCTGCCGTCAAACAACCGTGAAAAGTACGAGATGTGGAAAAAGAGATCTTCCATCCAGCTAAAGAGCATACATCTACAAATGATAGAGGATCTGGAGAAGGGGCCGATAAAGATTACAAAGACCCTTCCAGCTCTAGGAGATGTAGGAGCAAAAATCGTCAAAAATCTATATGACGAATGGAGCTCTGAGGAGAAAAGAAGGAATCAACTCGACTCCGTAACTCTAGAAGCCATATTGTCTTCCCTTACAGATGCCCTTGTGGAGCAAGTCATACAGTTCAATACTGCCAAAGAAGTATGGAGCTACCTCGACACACTCTGCCACGAGACTGATCAGATGAAGCGCAATAAACTGCATGTGTGTGTGGATAAGTACGAGCCATTCCAGATGCAACCTGGAGAGACCGTAAAGCCGATAGATTAGAGATTCAACGCCATCGTCAACAAGCTTAAGGCACTGTACATGCCGTATACAAATGCAGATCTAAATGCTAAGATCTTGTCCAAGATGCCTAAGGAGGATTGGTTCGTCAACACTACCACCTTGAAAGAAAAAGATCTATTTGAGATGACGACCAAGGAACTGTTCGCCCAGCTACAAGCCCATGAATGAGATATTTAAATGGTGAACAAAAATGAAGTCGTGAGAGCAGCCAGCTCACCAAGCCATCAAGCAGAAGATGCGACCTACTTCTTTAAGCGGGATTCCAAGTGGAAACCGAAGAAACCCTTTCAAACTGACCGTCCAACTGGTCAGTCGAGCTTAGTTGAAGAGAAGCCAACAACGTCTGGCTCTCAATCTAAAGAGGAAGAGAGCTCGACTGCCGAGCATGGAGAACAAATGAGGAAGTTTTCCAAAATCCTCAAAAAAGCTAAAGGAAAGAAGGAAGGAATCGACGAGGATGAGAAACGGTTCATCAAGAGAATACCCAGAGCATGCTTCCAATGTGGATCATTACAACATGTCAAGCTCGATTGTCCTTCTGTGGATAAGGAAGAAAAGGAGAGACTTTGAAAAGTGTTCGAGCGCAGAGCATTAAAGGTGTAGCACAAGCCATGTTGACCAGAACAGAGATGCTGGAAATCCCCTATCATGATGAGGACTACTCATCTGAAGAAGAAGCCGACGAGGAAGCACTTCTAGCTTTCCTAGCTGCAATAGGAGAAGAAGCTGAGGATGATCTTGAAGCTGAAGTGGAGACAGCCCTCACTGCTTCAAGTGAACAGGTAAACACCTCATCTGCTATTATTCAATCAACATATATTTCTGATGAATCTGAGTCATATTGTTCTGATTCAGAGGAAATCACTTTAGACATTTTATCGCATGAATCTCATAAATTTTATGAAATTAAAAATGTCTTAGCTGCTGAAAACAACTCACTAAGATCTGAAGTCTCTGTTTTGACTAAGGAAAATGTAAAATCTTGGTCTATTAGTGAGGAGTTAGAAAAATTGAAGGCAGGACACTCAGCACTGCTCATGGATTTTGAACATAACCTTTCTTGAGCAAGACGAAAAACTCTTTTTTTTAAGAAAGTCTCAAGAGGGCTTGATGAAATCATGCAAAGCATGAGAGAGCCCTCAAATAAGTCAGGCTTAGGATATGAAGAAAATTTTAACAGTGATGAACCTGCACCTTCTGGTACTAAGAGACATATTGTTTTTGTTAAAGAAAACCTTAGTACAGAGCCTGAGTCGAGCGATCGAGGGGTAGCAACTCAATCACTAGGTCATACTGGTAGTGCTACAAGTTGGTTAGCCAACAAACCCAAGCCGATGGATTAGAATGAGAAAAATATGTCCAATGCAAAAGGTAAGCTGATCATACAACAAGATCCTAAGTTGGTAAAATTTCGTACCGAAGATCAACTTGCTGACATCTTCACAAAATTGCTTCCAGAAGCTCGCTTTAAGGAACAAATTCTGTCTTATGGAGTTTCATGAGATAGAAGAATGAGATGAATGAGTCTGAGCTCTCATTCATTCTAGTGGATTTTTCGAAAATGTAGATAGCAAACTGAGTCCAAGCTCTCAGTATACCATTTTTAGTATTCGTTCGAAGAACACCGTACATCTGCATCTGAAGTATATGAAAGCCAAGTCCAAGCTCTTAGTTATTCACCTTAATTGGGCGTACCGAGTCCAAGCTCTTAGTGTGTATATATATATATATATATATTTCAAATGGTTGTTATGAATATATTGAGTACGTGATCACCTTGATTTGCATCAAGTGGTTGAAGACGGTGTAGTGGACTGAGATTTAGTCCAATCTCTCAATAAGCAAAGATCATTGAAGACGGAGAGATGCGGATTAAATTTGAGTCCAAGCTCTCACTTTGGTTTTGAAGATTGAAATATGTTAGGATTCTCGTTAAAGAAATCCTTCATTTTGATGTTTTTTTGGGTCAAAGAATGTCAGTCATCTTAGTAATTTTTTCCAGTTTTTAGGGTTCTAAACTATAATCCTTGTAAAGGATCGATCAGGTTGTAATAGAACTTAGAATGTAGATCGAGCAATGGAGAATGCTCGATAACTAACTATCATCATGCCTGGCCTTAACCAAAAATTGAGTTGGAGCACTCGGTTTTGGACTGACAAGGAGAAGTCAGTATGAGGGCTTTCCCGAACTGACTAAGGAGAAGTCAGTTTAAGGGATTACCATACTGATCCGGGGAAATTAGTATGAGGGCGTTTCCCATACTGACTATGGAAAGTCAGTTTGAGGATTTACCATACTGACCGTGGGAAGTCAGTATGAGGGCTAAGCTGTACTGACTCATAGAAGTCAGTATAAGAAGCCTCAGTCAGACTCAGTACGAGGTTATCCAATCTGGGTTCCTCGGGCTGTAAAGGAGTCTGACATAAATTTAGTGTATTGTACAATGACAATGGGCAGAGCAGAAAGGAAACCTAAGGCATGGGCTACGATTGGGCAACATAATCCATGAGTCTAACGTCTGGATATACGTGTCTAACGTAGAGAAATTCAAATTGCCATAGGATGTCCTCTCTATATAAAGACCTGCCCTCTCAACCTTACAGGTTACTTGAACAGAATTCAAAATCTACTAGTCTAAAAAGACAAAGGGCATATTCAGGTCATCTCTCCCACAAAACTATCTCAGAGTTTTTCTGTGTTGCAAACAGGAGACTTAAGTCTCCGACTCAAGTTACCCACCATGCTATCTTCTCCTAGCATGAGGCCAAAGCTTTAACCTAAGGCTCAACTTGAGGAATGTATCTTTCTGAGATATATTCATAGCAGTCAGTTTTCTAGTCTGGGATTCTGATTATCACGGGCGTATGCCGACCACCTGAGTTCTGGGAAGAACCTTTAAACATCTAACCATTCTGGGAAGAATTAGTAAACATCCACCTACTAGGGAGAAGGTTGCGGGGTGCGTCCCCACTTCAACTTGAAGACTGAATCTGTAATGAGTTCCTAGGCGAGTGTCACAGCTGACCGGAGGACGGAGGTGCCATGGACTATGTATAGATCGTAAGGAGGCTTGTATTCACTTAGTAAATTATCCAGACCTTGGGTCTGAAGAGTGGATGTAGGATATTAAAATCCGAACCACTATAAATCTCTGTGTGCTACTTTATTGCTTTCCATACTTGCTCTGTTTTTCTTGCTTCACAAACTAACTAATTGAGCCTTCAATACTTGTCCAAATATTGAAGAATATAATTGTGAAACTGACTTAAGAAGGAACAGAGACTTAAGCTTAAACTAACTGCACACAAAACTGACTTTGCCCAGTTAAACGAACCAGTGTTTGTGCTTACATTAACTTCCGCTGCATACACAAAACCTTTCGTTGCACATATTGCACTCTGATTTCAGGACCGACAAGTGGTATCACGCGCCAAGGTTCTTACAGACTACGGTTGTGTTGAGTTAATTAGGACCAGATCTTTGTTTTCTGCGCTTGGTTCTGTTTTTCTGCACTTGGTTTCTGTTTTGTGTGTTTTAAGCTTAGGTACACAAAGATGGTTCAAATCATGAAACTTCCAAAGTACTCTTCAAAAGACTTTGAGATATGGAAGAAACGTTCATTGATCATGGTGAAGAATATCC
The DNA here is from genome assembly GCA_026898455.1 of Plectranthus barbatus. Classification (NCBI taxonomy): domain Eukaryota; kingdom Viridiplantae; phylum Streptophyta; class Magnoliopsida; order Lamiales; family Lamiaceae; genus Plectranthus; species Plectranthus barbatus. Next base: position 523,415 of record JAPKLW010000429.1, read on the forward strand.
ATCCAGAAATGGCAGAGGTTCTATCTACCGGACCAATAAAGATCACTAAGGTGAATACGTAGCTCGTAGGAGCAGAAGGTCAGGAGATAGTGGGGAAGCCTTATGCAGAATGGACAAACGACGACATAGTTCATTTTCAGTTGGATGCTATGGCCATGGAGCTCATCTTACAATCCTTACCAGTGCCACTGGTTGTTGAAGCTTTAGAGCACAACAACGATAAGAAGATGTGGGAATTTCTTGGCTCACTTAGTCAAGAAACAACTAAGATGAAGCAAAATAAGCTTCAAACTTGTGTGGATAAGTATGAATCTTTTCAAATGATTCTTGGTGAAAATGTTAAATCAGTGGAAGCAAGATTCAATGCTATTATTTGCGAGCTGAAAAACTTGGGGAGAACATATGAAGTTGCTTATATGAATGCAAAAATTCTTTCCAAGATGCCCAAGGAAGATTGGTTCGTCAAAGCTACCTACTTGAAGGAGAAAGATCTCTCCCACATGACAACCAAGGATGTGTTCGCCCATCTTCAAGCCGGTGAATGTGATATTCAAATGGCGAACATAAATGAAGCAGTGCGAAGTGTTAGCACACATCCAAAAGGAGATGCACCCTTTTTCGCAAAAAGGGAGTTCAAGAGAAGGCCTCAAAAGCCTTATCAAGCTGATAGAACTTCTGGACAAGCGTCCACATCTAAGTCAGCACCAACACCTTCCTACCAGAATAAGGAGGAAGAGAGCTTAGTTGAAGAGCTTGAAGAGCAAATGAGGAAGCTGATTAGACATCTTGAGATAGCAAAATGCAAGAAGGAAGGTTCACAGTCAAGTGAACTAAAATTCAGTGAAAGACCTTCTAGAGGTTGCTTTGAATGCAACTCTCCAAATCACCTCAAGTATGAGAGCCCATTAGTTTACAAGGAGGAAAGGGAGCGCTTGAAGAGGGTGTTAAAAGAAACCCTCCAGAGCATTTGCTAAAGCCATTCTTACCAGAACTGAGGTGCCTGACATCTAAGACAATGATGATGGCTACTTCACATCAGACGATGAGGCGGCAAAAGAAGTCTTCCTGGTGCCAATGACAAAGCTTGGAGAAGAGGAAGAAACTGAAACATTGTCTAATACTCCGGTACCCATTTCCAACTCAGTTTCTATTCCTATAGCATGCATAGAAGACAACTCTGAATCCTATTGCTCAAATTTAGAGGATGTTACTCTTGAAACTTTGAATAGAGAATTTGCTAAGTTTTATGAGTAAAAAAAATGTCTTGGCATGTGAAAATGCTTCAATGAAACTGAAAGTTTCAAAACTGACTGAAGAGATCCAAAGATCCAAGTCAGTAAGTGAAGACTTAGCTAAACTTAGAGAAGAGCATTCTATGTTACTTGAATCGTTTAAATCTATGTCTGAAGAATGCGCATCTCATAAACTAAAAATTGCTAGTGATAAAAAACTTATCTGTTCACTACTCTAGTACTAGCAAAGTTTCAGAAGCTTTAAGTTTACAAAGACATTCCTTTGATATGTCAGGTTTAGGCTTTACAGAGAATAACATGAGCAATCAGACTTCTTCTTCCGAAACTGGGAATGTCTTGAATCATCACTTTAAGAAGAATTCCAGTTTAGAAGTTGATGGTCCCAAGAGTACGTATGATGTGCAGCGGAAGTATAAAAACAGTTATTCACACTCTTAAACGCAGGCAGTTCAGTTTCAAACTTAACTTAGTTTTTAAGTAACAGTATTAAAAACGACAGTTTGTGTTAGCCAGCAAATTAGGTTACCGGTTTACAGTTATGAGCAGTCAACAATTATACACTTCAACACTTTCAGACAAGTGTTGAAGGTTTTAAAATACAATTGAAAACTTTATAATGCGCATAGTAAGTAAAACTGTAAATGACGTAAGATATTTATAGTGGTTCAGATCCTTAATTCCTAAGTCCACTCTTCGGAAATTGATCCGGTAATTCACTAGGTAATGAAGATACAATCCTCATGATCTATAGCCAAACACTGTAGAGACCACTGTCTACAGCAGAATGGATCACTCGCCCAGGTTGTTGTTCTTCACCCCTTCTTCAGTTCCTAGAAGCCATGTCGTCGGAAATGGATTGAGGACAAACCTCCCTTCTCCTTCTACGGTGGGTGGATGGTTCAGTTCTTCCCAGAACGTATGTTGGTTGACAGTTTCCCGTAGTAACCTTCTTTTCCTTAGAAAATCAAGCTGTTGTGTTCTCACTTGAAAAGTAAGAACACCAAAAGAGTAGATTAAGTCGAAAGACTTAATCCTCGTGCACCCAGGGTCACACGGTGAATCTTGAAAGATTCCTTAAGTAATAATGCTCTTGTTCAATAAATGAACCATGGATATAATGTCATTCGTTTGAGAGCTTTCAACGTGTTAGAGTTTTAAATTCGGCAGAGTGACGACAAGGTTTTCAAGTGCTTGATTCAATTTTTGATTTTCCCATCATTTTGTTTTTTTTTTATCTACGTGCTATTTATAGTTAGAGATTTGAAAATAGCCGGTAGAGACACTTTGAAGGATGTCCAATAAGAGTCCATCCTTCTCTGTAAAGTAGACCTGCTCCTCTGCCTTTTTTCTGAAACACTGCTATGCTTTTTGCAGGCAGTTTGTACTTGATGTATCAGATGCCGAACAACGTTGTACGCCAGTTGTAACTGAGTGTTTCTTCGTCTCTTATCATTGACTTCTTTAATGTTCTTTTATGACTGATCAACATCTTGCTATTCACGTATTCCTTTGACGTGAAACTGTCCTGACATGAATCTGTGAGCGCCTCTCGATAGTTTCTTTATGAAAACTGTATCCACAATATTCTTTGATATACAATCCTTGACAGTTGAAATACTGTCTGCACAGTTTTCCGCTTCCGTTACTCTACTCAATTTTTCTCATCCTTTATCCTTGTGAGTTTTCTGGTCTGGACGACTTCTTCTTCAAAAACTGTTCCACAGTTTTTGAAAGTTCTCTTCTCATAGACTATTACAACTCGATCATCCAATACAAGGATTACATGAGGTAATAACTTTAAGGCCTAGACTTTGGTACACAGTTTTGACACATCAAAATATCAATTTTAAAGGTGGGATTTCAACATCAACACCTAACAATTCCCCCCTTTTTGATTTTGTTAAAACCATATCTCTTAGTCTATCCAAGTCGGCGAGAAGATGTAGTTGATATGATTTTACAAGGTTTGTGTTGGTCCCGAGATCAAAGTCGTAGTGGTGATTACAACAAACATACACGAAATGCAGCAGAATAATAACGTTCACTTGCACTCTTAAGTTCTTTATCAAGATTGTTTAGCTCAGCTTGTACTTAGGGTTTCTTACAGTTATACACTAACAACTTGGTTGCTAGGTTTCAAGATCAAACACAAGAAACAGTAAATCAATAAAATCGTAAAGGGGACACGAGATTTATAGTGGTTCGATCAAATAGATCTACGTCCACTCCTTAGCCGAAATGCTAAGAATTTCACTAAGAAAGTATACGAAATACAAGGATTCACCGAACACTTGCTGTAGGTGGTGAGCTTTCGAGCCGATCACAGCAAAGCTATCCTCTGTTACTTTGTTCTTCTCAGACGGCTGCAGCTCCGGCCAAGTCAAGGGCGAACCTTCGTAAAACTTGTCCTTCGCTGCTTAGGGTGAGCTTTTAAAGTTCTCTTCTGAACTAATCTAGTTTTGGCAAAATGTGCCCGTCGGAGTCAAATCTTTTCAGAAATGATTGTTGGATGCTTCCTATGATTGGAAGGTATCCCTGTTGGTCCTTAAATGTCAGAGTCGTCGTGAATTTAACTTATCACAAAATGCAGCGGAATAATTATACATCATTTACACTTATACTTTTATCAATGTATTCAAATTGTTAATTAGCTCAAGTTATCACTTAGATGTATTTTTAGATATACTCTAGCAACTATGTTGCAGGATTTCAAATCAACTCTAAACAGTAAAGTGATAAAACAGTAAATGGACACAAGATTTTATAGTGGTTCGATCCAAATAGATCTACGTCCACTCCTTAGCCGAAATGCTAAGAATTTCACTAGAAAAGTATACAATCAGTACAAGGATTCGCTAATACTTGCAGTAGGCGGCGAACTTTTGAACCGGCCACAACACAGCTATCCTCCGATACTTTGCACTTTTCCGAACACAGCTCCGGCCAAGTCAAGGGCGCACCTTCGTAAAACTTTTCCTTCGCTGATGAGGCTGTTATAGTTTGCCCCTGAACTCAATAAATATATGGCTAACGCCCGTCATAGTTAATCCTTTTCAAGAATGACTGTTGGATACTCCTAGTAAATAAATTATCCCAATGATTGAAGATTCTTAACGGAGGTTCAAGAATCTTCAAGGATGAGTGTCAGATATTCAATGAGAAGACACTCTTGGTTGTTGAAGGCTTTGAATGTGCTTTTTATCACGAGCTCTCAACTGACTGCTTTTCACTTGTTCGCTTTGTCAAATGAATCTCACACTTGTGTAGTTTGCGAATGTCGGTAGTGATTGAAGCAGCTCTCTCTCTTTTTTTTTCTCCACTTTCGGATCTGTCTTTTATAGATGGAGATTCAAACTTTGAATCTCCATATCCATTAGACTCAACGGCTCCTTGATCCGAGAGTGTTTAGTTTGTGACAGTAGCTTTTGTCTTTGACTTGTACTTCCTTAACTACTTTGGGAAGGTCTCGTCCTTTGTGTGAGCTTTTTGTCAGAACGGCAGTGAGACTTCAGCATCCTGTGTATTGTTCCTGCTAGGATCCTTTGTTTGGCAGCTGAAGATTCTCGTTGACGCATGACACTTTTATCCTTTGTTTGTTTGTTCTTCTAGCAGTTGTAAGTTGTTGATGAATGCTAATGTCTTAGCACTCAGCTATTCAGCGACTCTCTGCAGATGTCATCTGCTTCGTATGTGCTAGGAGATCTTCTTAGCATACTAGTCTATTACAACTCAATATAAAACCTATACAGGACTTTACAAGGTGTGCTAGACTTTCTAAAGTTCGGCAAATGATCGACCAACTAAATAAGGTTTGATCCAACAAAACCTTTTACAAAGAAGTCCTAAGGGAGATTTTAGGAATAATTTCCCAACAATTTCCCCATTTTTGGTGCGATCAAAGCTTACTTATCATTTGCTGACCATAAGTGGAAGAATGTCTGTGTTTTACAAGGCTATGCTATTCTATTAATCTAACACAGAGTTTTTCCAACTAGGTTCGAGCAAAAAAAATGATTGAACCAAATTCCCCCTCAACAGGTGCTTGGGAATATTTCTCGATTAAATATGAGTGAATGTTTGCACAAAGGCAATATGCTATAGATTCTAGCATTCATCAAATCAACAAGCATTCATCAATCCATATCCACAAAAAAAAATTATTGTTGAGTACACCAGAAGTGTAAGTCAACTAGAGCACACCAGTAAAAATCAGAGGTGGACAAAGAGAATTTGTCTAAGTCTGATCCAATTTTATATATGATATTGCAAGTTCAAGTACAAATTGGATTCAGAAAGTAAAAGCTAATGAAAAGATTGGACCTTGACGCTCAAGAGCCGGGTGCTGGCTTGTCCTTCTTGCTGTCCGCTGAATTCGATGAGTTGCTCTTCTGAATATCAGCAAACCTTTCCATGGTAAACTTCATGAAGTTCTCAAGAAGATTTGTTCCTGATTCTCTTTCAGCAGCCTCACGCTCCAGTTGTTTAGCCAGCTTCTCCTGCTCCATTGCAATCTTTTGCAGTTGAAGTTCATGCTCCTTTCTTTGTAATTCTTATCTAGCTTCTTGTTCTTTTCTTTTTAGCTCCTTCTTCGCTTCTTCTTCTTTTCTCCTTAGCTCCTCTTGCTTTGCGGCTAATTCCTCATTTTCTTTTCTTGTTCGCTCTTGGTCAGCCTTTCTTCCTTCTTCCCCCTCTTTGATTGCAGCCAAAAAGTTGATACCATAAGCCACCACAGTTTCGGTTAGGGTCGTCTTTGTTTCGGCTAAATCCTTTTGAAGGACCTCCAGTCCTGCCTTATTCTCAGAAATAGCCAACTTTTTCTCAGCAGACTCTGCCCGAACGTAGGATACATCGCTTCGAACTTCATCAATTTCTCTTCTTAGGTGGGTGGTTGCCTCTGCTACTCTTCCATCAATGGCTACTTGCAAGTAAGAGTTAAAGGCTTCAGCTATTTCTGCATTCAATGGGAAGGGTATATGTAGTGAGGTTATTGGAGAGGCATTTAAGGAAGTAGTCGTGATGAGTTCTCGACTTGTTGGAATGGTTGATTGCGGAACTTGTGCGGCAATCATATTGATATATGCTTGATAACAGGCTTCCTCATGCATTATCCGATTTGCAGCATCTAGAATTTGTACAGTCTCCTGGACAATCCGAGCTTCTGCTTCTTGAGCTTCCTCGACTATTTCCTGAATATCAATGTTCAGGATTTTGCCAACTGCATATCTCGGTAGTCAAATTCCAGAGCAGCACGCTCAGTGTCCTGTGCTGCTATTCGAGCTTTGAGTTTCTCTGCATGTTGAATTTGATACTCCATCTGTCGTTTCCTGTAAGTAACGGCAGCTCGTGCTTGACGCTTGGACAATTCAACCCTGGCGTCAGAGTATCCATCTGGTGCGAAGGTGGATTTGGGTAACTTGCAGTCTTTGAGAGAAAACGATGTTCTCGGATGGCTTTAAGTCTGCACATCACTTGTTTATCCGAGAACTGTTTCATCCCCGGAACTTGATCAATCCAATCGAAGCACCAACGTTCCTCACGTCTCCAGAAGTTTAATCCCCTAGCTGCAAACACCAGTGCTTTTTCTTCAAAACAAAGTTGATGCATGATGTAATCACAATTCTTCCATCGTCGAAACTCTTCTGCTAACAAGCGTCCTTCCGACGTTGATTCATCCAGTATGGTATGGAATAAGTCAGCAATGGCTCTTTCTGTTTCGGATTGAACAAACAACTCTATCTCTTCAGCCATAGGTGTGAGATCAGAGTTGGGAAATTCTTCAGGATAGACTGTTGCACACCATTGACCGATTCTACGCAGATGATAGCGAGGTCCAGGCAAGCCATTGAGAGGTACTCGGAGAGGAGTATCTGATCCAGATGTTACCTTCCTCAGGTATTTGGCATTGAAAATCTCCTCAGATTCTCCATCAGAATCAGTATCTGAAATGCAGGATGATTCGAGATCAGTGAACAAAGAATCATTCTTTTCGACAGGTGAGTGTGAATCACGGGGAATGAAATCAATCTGTTCTTCAGTTCCTCGAGCTTTACTCGATTCTGCAACAGTTAAGGCTTGAGACCTCAATAATTTGGAGAGTGCTTTATCTGATAACTCTTCTTCTTCAATGATTGTCTGCTGAGCAGATGAGGGATTGAGAATTGTTTCCTCTTCTGAAGCTGCTTTCCCTTTTCCTTTCTTCCTGGCCTCGTCTGCTAGACATTGCAGTTCATCAGCAGGATCTTCATCATTATGTATCAGGGAGGTATCTGCTGGAATGTCTGCAGTGCCTTTGTTTATTGTTGTAATAGGATTTCCTGCAACAGCAATATCCATTGCTGTTGAGTGGTCCACTGGCTCTGCTGATACTTCATCCATTATACTAGACTCTTCAGCTCTGCTAGCATTGGCTCCTCTGCTAGCACCGCATTCCTTGTTAGCATCTTCGTCCGATATAGTATCTTGACCAGTGCTTTTACTTTTCTTCGCAGTGTGTACTTCTGATTGCGTCTGTTTAGCAGCTCTCTTCTGAGCCATAAACTCTTCAGCAACTGACTTGACTCGCTCGAAGTTTCTGTCTCTTGCTTCAAATGTCAGGTCTCTAATGAATTTCTGATAATTCTTCTTCTCAATTTCCTTGAGGGTGGCTGCTCGTTGTCTCTTTGTTTTCTTCGTTTCCTTGGTGCGTTCTTCCGTATTTCTGAGTGATTTAGGAATGTAATCTGGATCAGCTTCAACGTTTCCCTCAGTGTTAATCTCCGTAGAGTCAAGCTCCGTTGATACATCAACAGCTATTCGATCAACATCTTCAGCAGATTTCTTCTCTATTTCTGCTTTTTCCAATGCTTCCTTGTCGGTGAGTAATACCAACTTTCTCCTGGTCTTCTTCTTTGCTTTAGGTACAGGAGAAGTATCTGTAGTTCTCTTCTTTGTTTGGTATGGTAACGCCATGTCTCTGAGAATAATCGGATGCTGTTCTGCTTCCCTTGAAGTCATGATATCATTGATCTGGTCCGCTGGTAAATTCCTTAACGTCTCGATCTCTTCGATATTTGTGAAGCAATGTTCTGTTTCAGCATTTGTTCGTAACACTGCTATTTCCTCTTCTGTCATAGGGATGGAGGGTTGTAGGATTTGCACGACTAAACTTGCTTCATCAGATTCTTCAGGGGAGGTAGGTTTATTCTTGTCTACATTGGATTTTCCTTTCAGCTTTCGAGGATTCCTGACATTGACCGGCTTAGGCTTGTGTCTTGTTACAGGAATGTAGTCTGTGGAAAGGAGTGCAACTCCACGATCTACTCCTGTGTTGGTGAATAGAATCTCCAAGAATTTACTAATCTTCAAACCAAAGTTTACATTCAAGGAGAATGTTCCATCTATCTCCATGTGTGCATTCTTCTTGGCATGCTCTGCCCATCGTTCAAATATGAACTCAGCCCAATTACCCTTAACGTTGTCGTTTAACGTCATCATCACGGCATACTTCTTAGCAGAGAGCTCCGAGTATGAACTAGCATCGCACTGGAGCATCTTTATTACAATCTCTGCAAGTAGTTTGTATTCCTCATTCAATGTATTGATTGAGGTGTTAACCTTAAACGTACTTGATTGTCCTTTCTCTCCTGATTTCTTCCAGAGGTTCCACCTTCTTTCCATTTCCACTACATCATTCACCTTAAATTGAGAGATTATGGTCCCAAAATTTCGAAGTCCAAATATCCGAGACAGCAACTCAGCATTAACCTCTACAATATTCCCATATACACATGTCCTAAACGACTTCTAATCATCACTCATAACTGCCCTAGCATAGAATTCAGCAACCATATGCGGATGAAATTGATCAGGTTCAGCAGTGAGATACTTTACCAGTAACTCGGAATCAAGGAGATTTAGGATCCATTTGGGAAAGTGTTTGCTGGCGAGCGGCATGTACAGAATCCTGTCTTTCATGATCTGGGCCACTCGTCTCCGTTCTGCCGAATGGGTGGACAGCTTCTTCTGTCTAGCCATTGTGACTAACGTGCAGTAAGGAATGGTCTCATCTATGTCTTCCTTCTTCTCAATTCCAGTGAAACCGGGTGCATGTCGTACATGCAGGGTGAGCAGGCGGTGGAGGGATAGATAAATGAGGGTTGTTGAAATTGAATCGCTTCGGAATCTCCAGTTGGTAATGATTCTGTATTTGGTGAATGGTTTGATTCATGACTTGAGGAGGTTGGAGAGTTTTGGTTTGAAGCCATGGTTAGGTATTTTTGGAGTTTTGGAGGTTTGAAAAAGAATGGAGAGGGTTTTGCAGGGACGAGAGATGAAGGGTTTGAAAAAGAATGGAGATTTGAAAACTAAGTAGTGGGTAGAAGATTTCGGAGTACGAGAAGAGATTGACAATGAGGATGAGATGAACTTTAATGTAAATCAACGGTTGGGGTAGAGAGTGAGATCGTGTGAATATGCACGTCTTCAAGAGCTTGAGTGCTGTTGACGTGGCACCGCCTTATTCGTTGCCACCGTTCTGTGTGCATTAAATGCGCCTCATCAAGATCAGAAATTAGCAGAGATGATCAGAAATTACCACGTATTCCTACGTAGCGTCATGGGGCGTATAATCGAGATTTCCTCCGATTTGACCTTCACTTAAGGCAATTTACTGTTCTCCTCAATGCAACCGTTCGCATTCCTGGATCAGCAGTAATCATAATTATCTCTATAAATAGGATGGGCAAGCGATTCGATTATACAATCTCCTTGTGTACATCCTTCTAGCGAACGTTGCTTTTCTTCTCATCCTTTGTAAAAGAAATCCTTCTTTCAGAAAAAATGGAATTATCCAGTACACTCTTCGTTCCTCAACACAGGATCCTCTGTGATTCTGGGTTATATGAAGAGTATGAAACAGAGTACCATATAGCGGAGGGGGTTATGTCAAGGCTTCATGCGAGCGGCGTTGGCAGATTCGTATCCCTGACCCCTCATACGTTCCACAGAGGACTGCTTCAGCAGTTCATCCGATCATGCAAACCTATTGGAGACGCCATTGTTGGTGTCTTCAGGGATCAATTGGAGATGTGGACGGTGGATACTTTTGCTTCAGAATTCGGTCTTCCGAGAGGCCCAATTTCCGTCCAGGACTATCGCAATGATGAAATAGCTCCGGAGTGGTCTTCATGGATGAAATGGAGGCGTTCATCCGAGCTTGAGTTCTCGCCTACTCCATCAGCATATGGATTGCAGACTAGATACCAGGTTCTCTTCGAAATAGTCTGTGGTATGGTGGTGGGAGAGAATCTTGACGATATGATATTCTCTCGTGATGTATGGAAAGCCATGATGGCTATTGATGATATGGCGAATGTTGACTGGGCTAATTTCATCTATCAGAGAGTGCGGCGAAGTGTTCAGCAGTTCCCACATCTTCATCTCCCCTATGGAATGCCATTGAGTTGGTTGTTTGAGCAGCGATATCAGGATCTTACTCTAGGTCCCTCGAACCTTCGAGGAGTAGATTTTTATCCATTTGTGCCTTTGTCGCCCTTCTGACTTGGTTGAACCCTTTGTATATGTAAATATTTTGCTGATCTTTATAAGATGATATCTATGTTTCCTTTGAAACAATTTCATATGCACTCACTTAATATCAATTAGCTGCTTGATAAGAACCTTGTGATAGGCAAATCTCATGATGAAATTTGTATACATTCTGCTGAGTATACTTCTGCTAGGGTCCTCGCAGATGGATGTTTGGTAGCATATCCATATGTTCTGCTGAAAACGTAGCAGATACCACTTTTGAAAACATGTAGCAGAGTTCTCGTCATTTAGCAGAGATATTGTTTCTAGCAGAGTGCTCAATCTTCTAGCAGAGTTCTCGTCTCTAGCAATGATATCATCTCTAGCAGAGACCTCATTTCTATCAGAGTTCTCATCTCTAGCAGATACCTCATCTGTAGCAGATATATCATCTCTAGCAGAGACCTCATTTCTAGCAGAGTTCTCATCTCTAGCAGAGATATTGTTTTTAGCAGAGTTC
>JAPKLW010000430.1:0-39685 GCA_026898455.1 Plectranthus barbatus
CGGTTTTTTTTTTCAAAAAATTCTGATTTTTATTCTTTTAATTTCCCTTTTATTTACATATTTTATTTTATTTAATTGCAGGTTTGGGAGTGGATTAGGCTCAGTTTGCAGGGCAAAGTCCCGCGGTCGATGAATTTTTACGACCGGGACATTCTTGAGGATATTCGGGTTCGTTTGTTGAGTTTCGGAGAGGAGAGTTTGGAATTATTTAGGGAAGGACCGTTCGGTCATTTTCTGAGTTTTCGGTGGAAGAAGAGCACGATACGTGCTACGTGGGCACTGATCACCCACGAGATTGAGGTGGAGGGAGCGGAGAACGAGCTGTGGTTTCGTGTTGGTGAAACCAACATTAGATTTGGCGTTGATGAGTTCTGTTTGATGACCGGGCTGCGGTTCGGAGATTCGGGTTTTGACCCTACTGGAGTTCATATTTTGCCGGAGGATGGTTGTTTATCTTCTCACTACACTACCCTTCCTTCTGTTGACCAGTTGCATGTTGATTTTATGAGAACCGAGCTGAATTTGAGCGATTCTGCTGATGATTACGTGAAGATCGCTGAGATTCTATTTTTCTACCGTATGCTGATGTGCCACGATGGGAAGCGACACGTAGACTCCTATATCCAGAAGCCTCTTGTAAGCTCCTTCTTTGCTCAGATTCTCCAAAGTAGACATGTGCTTTTGAAATGCATCGTGCCTATAACAGTAGGCTGCATCTCGTAAAACAGCACCAACTTGCGGACCGTACCTCGACATGTTATTCGCCAAGTGGTAGTAGCAAATAGCATGCGTAGCATTCGGAAATGCTAACTCAACTGCATTTTTTATGCTCTTGTGCTGATCACTGACAATGATCAGTCCTTCGCGATCCCCGAAGCACACATGCAAGCGATGCATGAACCACATCCACGACTCATCATCCTCTATGGGTCCAATCCCGATAGCAAGGGGAAATAATTGTTCATTGTCGTCTTTCGTCACCGCAACAAACAACATTCCCTTATTCTTGCCCTTCAGATGCGTGCCATCTACAACAATCACTGGGCGCATGAAGCTGTGAAATGCATCGATGCAAGGAGCAAGCGCAAGAAACATGTGCTTGAACAAACTCTCCGAAGAAGTGGATATATCATACATCGTGCCTGGGTTACGAGACTGTAGCATGTGTAAGTAGCCCGGCAGCATCGCATAAGACTTCTCCCACTCGCCGAATACCATTGCAATGGCTATGTTTCTTGCCCGCAGGGCAAAACTGTAATCAATCTTGACGCCGAATTGAATCAACAATTCAGACATCATCTCCTTTGGCTTTAGAATAGCGCCCTCCGCCTCCAACTTACTGGAGAAATACTTACCCAACACTCTTGCGGGCACTCTGCGGGGAGCAACACGATCAATATCCGTCTGGCAGCTGTACATCAGATCACACTTGAATACTCTCCAAACAGTTCCAGATTGTCTTGCACGCAGCATAAAAGGACAACCATTCTCATGCTTGCATCGTAGTTGAGCCGAGTAGTGCTGGACCTCTCTGTGGAGTACTCCAATCGGTGATGCAAGTGATGCAGTCCTACAGCAAGGTCAAGTTCATCCTTGCTGCTAAATGTCGCTCCAATGCACAGCTGAGTCGGGGCCCAATCTGCGGGAATAATCCACTCCAAACGCTCAGGAGCATCAACCTCTATTAAAGGAAGCACCCAACTCCTTACTTCCTGATCATGTCGAGCTGTAGCCACGGACAGACTCAAGTTATTGTTAGATAGTCCGTACTGATCCATTCGCCCAGGAGCTAGAATCCATCTAGAAAAATCACTGACCAAGGACTCAAACAACCGACTCCGCCCCTCCTCCTCGTCCCTCTCCTCCTCGCTTGCCTCCTCCTCCTCCTCCTCCTCCTCCTCATCATCATCATCATCACAATAATCATCATCATCATCATCTGTAGATTCCGCCTCATACTCATCTACAAAATCATCAGCTAATGAGATGCTAGGACCACCCATTCGTGTTGATCGCTGTGACTGTGACTGAGGTGCCTGAAATCCGGACTGATTTTGCTTCAATTTGGTGACCACATATATAATTGGATCAATGCTATTTTCATATAGCATCCGCATAATATCTTCGTCGGTCTTCAGTCCAGCCTTCACATGCCTCGAGCCCCCACATATACTGCTCATGTAAAACAAGCAGTAGCTAGTACTGAGGAGATCACAGTGCATGATCTCGTGAATCTCGGACAAAATGGTATTGTAGGAGATCCGTTCACGTCTCAAACAAATCAATTGCTCGTCTCCGCCCATATACTCGGATCTGTCCCAAGCCCCACCATGACGTATGATGAAATGTTGATACGACATCTGCGATAGATGAAACGAAAATATTAAAAAAAAATAGGAGCATATTCCAGCAGACAATTCGAGATCTTGATAATAATATCGAGATCTCGGAATTAAATTAAAATTAATTGAGATCTCGTGATAAAATCGAGATCTCGAGATGATGTCGAGATCTCGACATCATCTCGAGATCTCGATTTTATCACGAGATCTCGATTTTCCTGGATTTCTCCCTAAGTTCTCTGCGTATTTTTTTACGAACAACAGTCCTAAAATCGCTATATTTTCTAAAAAACTAAGATATACAAGTCGATACTAAGATATGCATGTCGATTTTGAACACATAACATCATTATAACGCAGAAAACGAATCGAAAATAAGAAAAAATGGTTGAAATCAACATACCTTCGATTTTTCTCTCTCTAAACCCTCTCAACAATCTTCAAATAATTTTTAGAATGTTTCCTTCCTCGTACAACCGAAAATATTTGTTTGTAAAAGGTTGTAATAAATTTACAACTACCTTGGTAGTTCAAATTAATTGCTCAAAATTAAATAAATGAATAAATAAATGAAATAATGAATATTTCCAAAAATGGAAACAACTTTAATAAAGTAAATTTTGTCTTGCAGCCGAAAATGGAAGAGAGAAAAAGACAAAAGTACAAAGTAGCTAGAAAACTTATATTTTTATCCTTGTGGCTATAAAACATACCCACTTATTCAAAGTGGCTAGTTGTATCTATTCCCACATAACAAAATTCATGTGCCATTGCTCGAAGTACAGTGATAAAAATACCTTGTTTGGACCAAGATATCACAAGTTCGATATTACTCGGAGACATCTTAATGTTCTATTAAAAAAATACATGCGGAGAAAATAAATGTAATACTCACAATCCCTAATTATCCATATATTAAATAAGAAATATAATATTATTCTATATCAATAATATTTGAATATATTTCAATTGGACAGTTTTAAAATACTCGTTATCTATTTAAGATATTAGCATCAGATACATTCATCTAACTTAAAACTTGATAAAAAGAGAAATCTATGATCGAATTCCCCAGTAATATTAATTTAAATATCATGACTCTAATAAAAAGATAATTAATCTAAACTAATGTTAATTATGAAATAAATAATGAGTATGAGAAACAGAACTGTGTGAGTTGACAGCCACACCATACCGTACTGGTCTAATCTAAAAAGGCTAGCGAAAGATAATAGAAAGTTGCACAATTAATGTGACACTTTTTTCCAATATGTGATTAAAATAAAATTTTATTTTACTGTGTTATATAGAAGAAATATTGATTATATATATATATATATATATATATATATATATATATTTATTTACATTATCAAATAAAGAACTAGCATTTACAGATGATTAATGAGGCCATCAAAGAACCAATTTATTAATGATTCTATAATTATATAAATACTATAATTATATTTTTATTTAACTAATTTCTCATCTAACCAGCAAATCTTTTATAAACATAATTTGAATTATGACATAAAGGAAATATGTGTTCTAAGTCTAAGCCATCTCTGAAAATATAGTAAAAAGTTGTTTAAATCATTTACGATCAAATCACATATGCATATTTAATTATTTATGCATTACGAATTTGAGACGGTTTATTTACTATTCATATTTTGTGACGTATGATAAATAGATTCGGTAAAAACATATATTAGAAATCAAATCCCTTTTTATTAGTATACTATCCTCAAATTTTTTATTTGAAGATATTTATTTTCTCTGTCCCGCTAGATTAGTCCATATTTCCATTTTTGTTTGTCCCATCAGATTAGTCCATTTTTTTAAAATGGAAAAAAAAAATTCCTTACATCAATAAAATATTAATTCCACTACATTCACAAATATTTTGATCACCGTATTGAATTAAAAGTGGACTAATTTAATGGGAATTTTTTTGTTCAGGACTTGAATCACTGAAAAGCCGGATAATTTGTCTGAGTCTTTGGTAATTATATGTACCTAAAAATATTTTAATCAAATCCATTCTCTGCCACCTACCATTATTCTGTTCCTTTGTTTCATGTTGTACGGTATATACACACTGCTACTGCCAGAAAGTAATAATTAATCTGCTGATTTTCAATCCTCATTAATTTACCATTGTATCTACAATTAAGTTTAATGTTTGTATATACTTATTTAATTCTATAAGTATGTTTTAATATCATAAAATTAATGAACAATTAGTTGTTGTCTTGTACAATGTAAAACTAATTTTGTCTAAAATTCCAATCATTTTAATATAATGTTAGAAAATTAATAAATATTCACTACTCTTTCAGTTTTGTTGGTAGGAAAAGAAATGGTAGCAATAATTTGTGACTGAATATATTTGCTGTTTCATAGATAATTATTTATGACATCAATAGTTTTGCCATTACACAGAAAATCAATGCAAGCACTGTAGGTTGTGTGAGGTAGGGACTAAAATGTAACTGTAAATGAAATAACTTCAATTGAAGAGCTTTTATTTTATTTTGGACAATTATTGCAGATTATGGAAATTAATTTACTATTTGACGCTATAACTTTCGACACTGTTCTATATTTAAAATAAATGGAAAGGTAGATAACCGTTTATCATTGACAGATAGATGTGCCTAAAATCTAAATAAAAAATGCTCTATAAATAATATAACTTAAAATATCAGTAGTAAAAAATGACGGTGTTTGGTTATGTTTGTTGAGTAGAAAAGATGAAGAAGAGAGAATTTATTTCGAAATCTCTCACCCTTAATAAATTGGTTTGTAAAAATATGAATATATCATTATTATAAGATGACTAGTAGCAATTTAATCAGTCAATATAAGATACTTAACATACCCTTATTGATATACGCATAATGAAATTATTTACATATTGCAAAATGCAGATTGCTAGTGGTATTCATCATCGTAACAACTTTAATACTCCCTCCGTCCCGGCTGAATTGTCCCGAGTTGACCGGGCACAATAACGTGTGAGCGTAAAGTAAGTTGAGTGGAATTAATATTTTATTGTTGAGTGTGAAAAAATTGCCTTTTTAAGTAATGGGACAATTGAGGTGGGACGGACAAAAAAGGAAAGTGGGACAATTGAGGTGGGATGGAGGGAGTACAACATTAGGATCTACTAATGATACAAAACTAGTTTATTAAAAAAATAATAATAATATCTTATACTCAGAGTATAGTGGTGAAAGCAACTTGGTTTTTAGATGTAGTGGTGAAAGTCTCTTATTTGCGACCTCTTGGTCACAAGAGTTTGTAATTCTTCAAGGACATCTGAACATATGAATTTAAAAATTACTACATTCGTCCCAAAATAATTGTCTGGTTTGAAAATGACACACATATATCAATGCGATTAGAGATAGAGTAATTAATATTTTATTAGTAAGTGTGTATTAACTTTTCATTCTAGGAAAGAAGACAATTGTTTAGAACACGAAAAGAGAAAACAAAACAATTATTTTGGGATAGAGGGAGTACTCCCTCCGTCCCGGTCTCTTGAGACGTTTGACCGGCACGGAGGTTAAGAAAAAGTGATTAGAAGAGTTAGTAGGGTAGGATTGGTAAGTTAATGATTAGGAAAGATAGTGGGGTATGAGAGATAGTGTGGTAGGAGTAGAGTAGGTTTAGTGTGTAATTAATTAATAAAAAATTTTCAAAAAAAGAAACGTTGCAAGTGTTCTAGGACGGACCAAAAGGAAAACGTTGTGAGTGTCTTGGGACGGAGAAAGTATAAGTTATAAGGTAATATATACCAATTTAATCAATTAATATAAAAGACTTAAAATTGGTTAGGGATCTTTATAAATTACACTCCAGATAAATGATAAATAATTGGGTTTTTGTCTTTTTTTTTTTGGGTTAAAAAAAGAGAGATAATGAGAGAAAAGGTGATAGACAAGACGCAAAAAGTCTTGTCATGCATTAATTAATCAGTAAAAATAAAGAAAAGGTGTAGAATTAATATATAATTGGAGCATGCATGGGAAAGGCTTACATTCTCCTGTACAATATTAGCAGAGAAAAAAATAAAAAGCTGGATTTTTACAAAACAAATAAATCTACACGCTCCGACAGTATCTCCCTCGTGTCGTTTGAAAATCTACTTGATGTCCTTTATTGTTATAAATTAATGCTCTCTTATTCACTTTCCTCACTTCAATTATTATTAATATCATCAATTATTTCCCCCCTCTTCATAAATCATAACTACTAATATACCTCATCCTATCCTCCCACATTATGTTGTCTAATCACAACCAATTTGGCAAATATTATTAGAATCACAGTTAAGAATTTCAATTCACTTAATCAGGATTAATATTATTTAAGTAGAACGATCCAATTCAAAAAAAAAATAAAAAAAATCATTTGTTTATGTATCTGCCTTTAGCCAAGTGAGCTATCCCCACTTGACCTTTATATTAGTATTTCTATCGCAATTATAATGTCATAAATCTAACTTTAGTATTGATAATCACATAATTTTAATCAATTTTGCAGTTATATAAATGAGTTTAATGAGAGTATTTTTATTGGATAATGAATATTTTTACAGATTATATTGTCATAAAATTGAAACGTATTCAAATATTGTTGAAATAGAATACTAACATGTTTTTATTATTTGAATTATGGATAAATGTGGTTTGTGAGTATTTTTTTTTTCTTTCCAAATAAATTCTTATCGGTACATGTATCTTTGTTATCTTAGATCGTAATAGATATATAAGTTTGGGAGTAAAAGATAATTTATTAAAGTAATAAGAGAAAGCAAATCCACAGAATGGACTCGAACTGAGAATTCACGATATAGGTGAAATTAATTGACATCATATCTTGGCTGTACAATGATGGTTTCAATCAGAATAAATAATGTCTTAAATGATAACATTAGAAAGCGCACCATAGTGATGAGTAAAAATACGTATGGAAACGTATTTAGTTGGATGGAAGCAAATTTAATTACAAATGAAAGTCTTAAGATCAAGTAATTTAAAGAGTAAACTCTAATTATACTCCATCAATTGTGATAAGTTGTTGGGTTTCAAAGATTAGATAAAAAGCACGAGAAAATAACATAAAGCATTAATAAATAAAGACACAAGCACTTATAGTGGTATTGGACCTTATAAGTTATAATTCTTATTTAACACTGTAGAAGGAAATTCACTAACTTTAGTTCTAAGCCACAAATGATTATGACTTAATCACTTATTCATTAGTCAATTGAGTTTTAACACAAACTCGAATCTTTAGGCTCTCCATCTTGTAACTTCTACTATATATCTCACATTGCTCCAATACGAGCAATAGTTTCCAATCTACTAATAACCTTTTGAGTTATGTAATGAATTTCTTTAATTACATGCAAATGAGATGGTCTCGCTGAGGTAAAGGGCTCAAGAGCACCATCATGTTCCACCAACATAGGGAATTTAGTTATTACCTTAAATGTAAATTAGGATTTATATACACCTAATTATTAACATAATAATTCTATGTGAGACATTTATAAATCAATGTAATAACATACTCATCCACGCACCAGTACATGTATAAATGTGTCACTTCATAGACATATTTTTCATTAATTTAAAAAATTTTAATTATGACAAAATTTAACACGGAGAATTAAAAAAGGTCCCCGAATTCCAACATATGTTATTTTGACATTTGATAATTATATTGTAGATGGAGGAATGCATGCAGGAAAAAAAGCAAACAATATTTGAAAATCCTAAAGAAAGAAACTCAGACAAAAGTCCAAAATGAAGGAGAGTTTAGGGGTGAAAAAAACTTTTATGTACAACTTTTGGTGACCGTCGAAGAGTAAGGGTAGTAGAGACAAAGGCATGTGAAAAACAAACTCTTGGTTTTCGAGCCCTAACAACCTAAAATAAATAAACAAATATTAATATTAGGGTAAAAACATGAGCAGATTTAGGTGCAGCAGAGAGGGGGTGAAAATGAATGTAAAAAGAAGATACTCACTCCACAACAAACACTTGCTTTACACAACACCAAAGTGAGAGAGACAAAATCTGAGCGCCGCCAGTGTAATCATTCACACATTGGATTGGATTGGATACTGTACAATCCATGGTCCTACTTCTTCAAACTTAATTGTAAACTATATCCCATCCTCCATCTTAATTTAATTTTCTCCCTCTTTTTTTTTACATTTGATGTCCTTTTTTCTCTCTCACTTCTCCAATCTCCAATACCCAACATTATTAAATAATCAATATTATATTAATACATAAGCTCCTTAATATATAGTATCAAATTATATTAGAGAATTTCTGGTCTCGAATAATACAGAGTGAGACTACGATACACTAATAGAAGAAAGGAAAAGAGAAAAAACTTTCTAATTAGTGTACTTGTACAAAACTAATTCTTGCATGAGAGGAGGATTTTTGAATAAAAAGTTTCAGAATTCTTTTTCGGTTGCAACAACAGAGTGTCTCACTTTTCCTTTCACACACTTTTCTTGCTAATTATTTCCTAAAAAATTATTTAATAGTAGTAAATAACAAAACTAATTGGCTGTTAAGTGGCTGATATATTATGATTAGCTACATGATTCAAGTAAATTTAGAAAAAAGTAAGATGCTTTACTTTTGTTTTTTTGAAAAGAAGATACTCGAGTTAATTACCCATCAAGTTGACGTTTGACAAATATAGAAAGAGATCATTTGATGCAGATAATAGTTAATACATTTTAATATAAAATTTGGAACTAGAATATTTTAATTTTAATAAATTTAATTTCTCGGACTTTTGTTTTGGTTAAAATAAGTCCATCTTTTGTACTACATTTTTTATTTTGTGACTATTTAAATTAAGCATTAAACTTCTATAATTTTCTCAAATATCCTTTTTGTTTTTACTTTCTATATATCTTCATCCATGCTATACCAGAAAAGGTAAATAGCATCAAACATTTTCGCATTATATAGGTTTGGACTGCCCTTTTTAGAGGATATGCAGATAAAAAAAACATTCCATGTATAATTATGTAAACTTGTCTTGTTTGTTTTCTTGGAACCAGCCAATTGCAATTGCTGCTTTACTTTTTGTTATTATTATTTTGCTGTCGAACTTTCGAAACTCCTTTCGTTTTGGAAACCCTAAGACTAGAAGTAAAATTAACAAATTATTAATAATAAAGAGTATTGTTAATTTAATATTTGGTGCATATGATTTGGAGCTGAATTATTCCCTGGTGCAGATGGCTCAAAACACAAGAGAGGGATAAAGAATAGTAATAATATAATAATAATAATAAATATCTGAGGTGGTTGAACATTTATGATGGGTAATTTATCCTCGTCGTGAAAGAGGGTTCAAATAATTACCTTTACCATAAAAATCAAATCTATCCCACATTATTTATGGCTGCTCAGAAATTTTCTTGATTTTTGAAAAATTCAAGTCTCCTCAATTTTGATTTGAATATAGGTAAATTACGATATAAATTCAATCAACTCACCTTGAATTGCATTCTAATGAAAATGAAACGAGTAGTCCAAATGAAATTTGTTATTTGCATGTTGTTTTTGTACATTGAAGATAAAAGATAAGTGTTGGTCCTAATCAGAGTCGTTGTTAAAGCAGCGGAAGACTATCTTAACAAATGCAGCGAAATGTTTAAGTATCTTGCACTTAGTTTCTTTCACAAATGTTTAGCTCGAGGTAAATGTTACGTTTGTTTCATATATACTCTAGCAACTTGAGGTTGCTAGGTTTTAAATCAACAAGCAGAAACAATAAAACAGTAACAAGAACACAAGGTTTATAGTGGTTCAATCCTTAAAGATCTACGTCCACTCCTCAGTCAAACACTGAGAATTCACTAAAAAGATATATTCAAGTACAAGGATTCGTCTATCTCTTGTAGCAGGTGGTGAGCTTTCGAGCCAGCCACTACAAGGCTATCCTCCGTTACTTGGATCTTTCGGTCGGCAGCTGCGGCTAAGTCAATGGCACACCTTCGTAAAACTTAACCTTGCTACAATGGAAGCTTTATAGTTCCTTCTTGAACTCTCCTGGAGGTTTTGGCAACAGTCTGTCGTAGTCAATCTCTTTTCAGAGATGTGACTGCTGGATGCTTCCTAGGATGGAAGTTATCCCAATGATTGATCCTTGAATAAAGTCAAGGAATCCTCTTGAATGCAGTGTCAGATATTCAATGTTTGACACTTGCTGTTGAGAGCTTTGAGATTCTCCTTGTCTCTTTAATGTGCTCTCAACCGACTACTTTACTTCGCTCGTCAAAGGTATCTCTCAATAATTGTCTTTGCGAATGTGGTTGAAGTGTTTGTTTTCGTAGTGGAATCTCAGAGTAGTCTTAAGGGGGTTCAAGAGTCAAGAGGTGGTTCTCTCTTGTTTGGAATTCTTTTTTATATCTAGAGATTCAAACTTTGAATCTCCAGACCCGTTAGACACAACGCCTCCTTTGTCCAAAAGAGCCATCTTCTTTTTCGTCCTTTCCGACGTGGTACAGTGCCTTTTTACCTACTTCGAGAAGACTATTCGTCCTTGGTTGTACCTTCTGTCAGAACGGTAGTATTAGCAAGAGTTTGTTGAACATCTCATTGCTTAGCATTCTGTCGGAGAATGCTGGAAGCACTCTGCTAAGTACTTCGACCTTTTGACTGCTAAACTCTTCTAGCATTCTGCTTTGTATCCAATGTGCTGACTCCTTAGCAATTGCGTATTCAACACTTGGGTCTTGATTCCTTATTGCTATTACTTCTAGCAATCTTCTTAGTCTTTAGCGAATGCTGACTCCTTCAACATTCTGCTATCTCTTTTTTTCCGACTGCTGAGTAAGTACTCCTAGCAGTCTTTTATTCCCAGCACTTGACCGCTACCACCTTAGCAGTCATTTCTGTTTGCTGACTTCTCTAGCAATCTCATGACTGCTGAGAACGTTCCTAGCATCAAGAATTTCCGAAGTCTTCGTTTCAATTGCTGAATCCTTCAACAATATTCTGCAAGTACTTCTAATCTATTACAACTCGAAATATTTCCTAAACAGGACATTACACAGAGTTGCTAGACTATCTAGATCTCAGCAATGATCAACCAAACTAACTAAGGCTTTGATTCAACAAAACCTTTACAATTTGATCTAAAGGGAGATTTACAACATAAATCTAGGAATATTTCCTCAACAATTTTCCCCTTTTTGGTGCGATCAAAGCCTACTATCAATTGCTGAATCTAAGAGGAAAAATTTCTGAGTTTACAAGAATTTCTAAGTATCAGCACTATTCTAGCAATCTAGCTCAGAATTTAACCAACTTAGTTCTAGCAGGATTGGTTTCAAATAAATTCCCCCTCAATAAATGCTGGGAAATATTCACGATTAAAACACAAGTAAAATGCTTCATAGGAATATGCTAAGATCTAGCACTCAATCAAATAGCAATCATTTACCACTAATCACAAATTAAGTAACTCAGCATCCACATGCAATTTCGTTGAATACACGAATAGTGTATATCAACTAAGACACGCAAAAAGATCAGAAGTGGACAATGAGTAATTGTCTAAGTCTGATTCAGTTTCATATATATGATTTGAGATTGTACAAGTACATCAAAACTGAAAAAGACAAAAAGATTACAAATATCTTGCTAACATATTCAATACGGCTCAGGAGTCGGGAGCAAGCTTCTTGTCATATTCATCGAATATGCTCATAGCCATCTGCATGAACTTGTCGTATAGCGCTTTGTTTGCTTCTCGGTGAGAAGTATCCCTCTCCAATTTCTTAGCAAGTTTCTCGTTTTCCATCTCAAGTTTCCTCAACTTGAGTTCGACTTCCTTCTTCTTCAATTCTTCTTTTGCTAGTCTTCGTTCTTCTTCTTTGGCAGCTATTTCATCTTCTTCTTGCTTCCTCTTCTCAGTTTCAGCAATTCTCCGTTCTTCCCCCTCTTTGATTGCAGCCAAAAAGGTAGAAGAACAGGATTGAACACTTTGCACAAGCTTTTGCTGAGAGTGAGCTACTTCTTCTTTCATCACTGTCATATCTGTCTTTACTCACGATGCATCTCCTTTAACCGCTGCTACTTCTCCTCGTACTTCAGACACTACACTTCGCACTTCCTCCACTTCTCTCTTATTATGTCAGCAACTTCCATAGCCACTTTTTCAGCAATGGCTATGGGAATGGTAGTGGACAGGGCATGTTAAAGCGCAAATTGAACAGCGGCATGAGCACAGGAGTGAAAGTCAGTTGAACTTACAGAACTTACAGGTAGGGCATCGAAGGGAGAAGTTGCTAGCACCAATTCGCCGCCTGTAACAGACTCAGCTTCTTCCATTTGAAGTTGCTAGCACCAAGTTTGGAGGCGTGGACTTCAAGACTTGGCAACAAAAGAGACTTCTATCTCACCTTGCTTGGGTTCTACTACTTCAAGGAGAATAAGTAGTCATGTGTCGATGATGAACCCTGCAACAATCAAATGATTGTTTATTATTTAATCTCACAATGATTATTACTCATTGTATATTTGTATAAGATCTTATTTAATATTTTGACATGTTCCTTGTGTAGGATGATGTCAATTTTATGGAATTGAAGGAGCAACAAGTGGTCCACTCATGTTCAAGATTGAATTTGGGGCTTTTGTGTGTTCTTCCAATGTCTCTTGCAATCGTGCAATTGTGGGAACTTGTAGAATGATGAGTCCATCACCTCCTCAAAGGTTAAGATGATGAATGAAGGAGGTGGATATTAGAGGAAGAGAATTGTGATTGTTTTGTTTTTATTTTCCTCCATGTTGTCAAAAATTTTATTTTGATATTTTGGTAGATTCATAGTGTATGATCTATTGTAATGTAATTCCAAACACTTTGAAAGGGAAAAAATTGGCACGAAAATTGGTAGACTCTCGGTCGGTCATGAAACAAGTGCATTGTGCATTGTGTTCATGTCGAAGGGATGGTCTTACCGGATGAATTCACCATTGTGGTGATGAGTGAATCCTTCATGTTAGGATTTCAAGAGCTACCTTTTGCATAAAGCATAGGTTGTGACTCTTGAGGGTCTTATTGTAAAGCTTCAAATTGAAGATGACAATAAGAATGGTGATCCTAAATTCTTGATTGAATAGGATGCTAAAGCCAATTTTGTTAGAGCATGGTATTTGTCTAACAAATGTAAAAGGCTTAATGTTGAGAACAATAGCAAAAGACCTTTGGGTGAGCCTAAGTTTAAGTAGCATTGCTACAATTGTGGCAAGTGTTGTCACATGTCTAGCAAGTGCATTAAGCCAATCAAATTGCAAAAACAATGTTGTTGTAAAAAGTTGTTGAAGACAACAAACGAGAAGACTTATGTGGTAGTCTTGTGCTTTTAATTTTCTTGTAACAAAGTTATTACTTTATCAAGAAAAATAAAAGTTGTTGCCAAAGAAAGTATGATGCAAATTGTTGTATCAATTCTTTGTTAAAGTGTTGAAAAATGCTCAAAAAAGTTGATTAAGAAACTATGAGCATACCCCTTTTGTTTGCTTGGTATGTCTATATTTTAAGACATGACTAAGAGAATTGACCAAGTTCAATGTGATGAAGAATTATGAATATTTCAATCAAATTGCTAAATGTGATAATGAACATTACTCTTCATGTAGTATTACTTGAAGAATTAAAATGTGAAATTGATCATGCAATTTTATATGAATATTCTTCAATTCTTTGTGGTGAAAAGGTGTATAGAAACATCTTTTGAACTATGAAAGAGCTTCAAGCTCTAGGTAGTCAAATTAAACACAATATGGGGATTATTGTGGTGATAATGCCAAAATAATATTGTTTGTGGCATTATAAATAATTCACTATAAGGTGAATTTGTAAATGTCTACTTTTAGACATAGTAATCTCTTTTGTACATAGTTAATGCATATGTGATGAGCTAAAGAATGCAAGTTTCTTGCTCAAAGATGATTAACTAATGTAAATTGAGATGATGTATTATGACATGGTAAATAACATATTAATTTGTTATAATGTCATAACACATGTATGCTTTGGTCTCATTGAGGTTATATTTATTTACTTGACTAAGTAAGTATAAAATATAACCGAAGTGGCCGCAATATTGAGTTAAAACCTCTAAAGTTGAGTACTAGACAAGAATGTTAGTACTAACAAAATGTTTAAAGAATGAGATCAAGTTGCTAAAGGGAATGAGATTGAAATCCACAATATGAATGAGTGTAGTGGATACCGAACCTAGATGATTGGAGATCCCAAGAACTAGGTTCAATGGGACAACTAAACTACACAAGTTCGAGTGATAACACCGACAAGATAATGTCTTCTCTAGTGGCGATGCCTTGGAAATGACTTATCTACCTTCCCTAAAGATAGCAAGTGAGGTGTTATGAGCCTGCATGTGGTATAGGTTAAGTCCTAGTGACTTTTAATGACTCCTGAAAACCTCGTGATGGTTGAGCTAGGCAGGAATGCTTCAAATAGGAGGTTACCTATATAAGTGGAAATGGGGGCCGCTTCAAATGAACACTTATGAAACCAAAGGGAGTGTCCATGGCCCGTAATGGAATCAAACGTGAAAACGGATGGAGTTTTGAAATTTTACTATTTCAATGTCATTGTCTAGGTACACACGACGGAGGATTAGTTCAAGGTATTCTTACCACTAAGCCGCCAGTGTGCCCGATGACATTGAAGATGAACGATTCAAAGTCATAAGCTACTAGTTCAGGTGCATTAACAGTTCTCGAAACTGAGTTGATTTTGCATTCATGCATTTTAGGCATTTCCACTCATGGGGGGATTGTAGGAAATTCGGGGTTAATTGAATAAATTTCCCGTGATAAATATTTAATTTTGTCGTAATTAAATATTATTGTGGTATATATATATTCTCAAATCTGAATTTCGGTGAGTGAGAAATTGAACCACAAATTGACATATTATGGTGTATGAGATAATTAAACATGTGTTTAATTAATGTCTCAAGTTGATACAAGTTGAGACTTGTATGTGTGTAACAATAAGTGTGCGTTGGTGGTACATGTTAGTGTTAACATGGACTGATTGTTAAGTCTGTCGGATGTTTAACAAACATCGAGATTAATATTTGTATTGTGCATGCACACGTAGTTGACTCAGTCAACGCGGTAGTTACAACATGTGGGGACAAGAATATTATGTGCTCTATAATTTGCGACATAATTCGTAATTATCGTAATAATGATTTCGGTTTTTAACCGACGTGTTAATGATGTTGATGACGTTGTAACGTCTCGTTATTAAGTGTCAAAACGTAACCGTTACGAGCACTTAATATTTGGTTTGTAACGTCACAATATTAGTGATGAGAGACGTAATCGTCGACACCATAATGCTTGGTTTGTAACCGTTGATCGTATTTAATTATCGGTCGTAACCCCCTGGGTGGACATGTCTATAAATAGGCATGCATAGGAGTTGCCCTGGTGGCTAGACATTGAACATACGTGTTCTCCATCACCAGACAAGAGACAAGCTCACGTAGCAAGATATACTGCATCTTTAGTCTCATATTGCTGCATCTTTTTTGTTGTTCTTCTGTAACTCATTTTCGCCTCTATTCAGTTCGCCAGAGCCTTTCCAATTGCGGTGCTGCCTCGAAAAGGATGAAGTTGTTTTACCTTTGGGGACAAACCGCCGTTAGACGAGCACTACGTCGGCAAATTTGTCTTGCGGGAAGAGGGCTTCCTCGACTCGGCTGTGCTTGATTGCACTTTGTTTATTTTATTTTATTTAATTTAATTTTATTTCTTTTGTTCTCGTACTAGCAGTACCTGCAGATATATTTGTAAAAACTTGTTGTACTAGACATAATTACTTGCAGTGTTTTCAGTTCTTCTTAACAGATCTTGTATCCAACAACTCTGATGCTGATTGGGCTCGATGTACCGATACTTGACGTTCCACATATGATTACTCCATCTTCTTGGGTCCAAATCTTATTTCTTGGAGCACGAAAAACAACCAACCGTCTCTAGGTCGAGCTGCGAATCTGAATAGAGGGCTCTTGCTAATTCGGCTTTGGAAGTTATGTGGATCATCAACATTTTACGTGAGTTGCATGCTTCTCTTTCCTCGATGCCTGTCTAACTCAGCGACAACCGAAGTGCACTATTTCTATCCCAAAACCTTCTTTCTCACAAGCGTGCGAAACACATCGACATTGATTATCACTTTATTCTGGAGTTAGTTGAGTCCGGTCGCTTAATCATCAGTTTTGTTTTGTCTACTCTTCAACTTGTTGATATCTTTAGGAAGAGTCTTCCACGTCCGCTTTTCAATTTTTTCCGATCCAAGCTCCGCGTGTCTATGCCGCCCACATCTTCGCTCACCGGTGTTGTTGAAGATATTTTTATGTACCTCATAAATATGGCATATCTTGTTTTCCTTAAATTTCTAGATTATAATTATTCCTTGTACTCTATATATTTGTAATCTTTGTAATCGATTCACTCAAGAAAATATATCAAATCTATTCTTCACACCATCCCATTCGACCATTTCTTAATATTTATGTAAATGATATTCTATATCGTACTCAATTTCTCCATAATTTTAAGAATTATTGAAAAATAATAAAACTTTTTGATATATTATGGTAGCAATAATATATTAGAAAATAATAACTTTGAAATTCTGATATTTTTGAAGGGATCTCACTCTTTGACTTAGTAGCACTGTTTGCCATGGTTTGAATAAAAAAATGCTATGTTTCTTTAAAAAAAAAAGAAAAAAAAAGAAAAACTATTGCTGTATTCAAAATAATATAGCTTAGATTGTAAAATATAATTTTGATATTTAGAGTGTAAATATTTATATTTTCCCCGATAACTTTGTTAATTTGACAGTGGTGTAAACTTTTTATTGACACTAACCCCCTTAAATTGGAACTCTGAAGTTCAAAGTAGCAGTCATTGTATTATTTACTAGGCATAATAAAGCAATTAAAATCCTTATGACATAGCATCGTGTTATAATGTAACAATACCCCTAATCTTGAAATTATGGATGAGGCTATTATTGTTAGGAAGTATTTTACATTGTTGTTGTGTTTTGACGTGTCAAAAATTGTTTAGAAATCACTAGCTTAGAAGTGTCTCTAGTCTGTTCAAATTTGTAAAGTTTTGTTTAGGATTTGTAATAGGACAGATAAAGACAAAATGGTTTCCATCGGTTTGGGTTTTACAAAGGTGATATAATAAGTTGGCTACCATCCAAGTACCAGTTTGAAGAACTCATATGAAGAAAATTGGCTGACGTTACCAACATGAAACTAAACAATACTATTCAAACATATCACTCACGCACACAGAGGCAAAATGAACAAATCAGAATGAATCCTTTGAGGGTCAGACTTTAAGAATGGAAATTACTAAAAGTCTGAACTTTAGTGTTCGACCAGTTTTGATTCCCCGGCTTGACTAGAAGAGTCGTTCTGACACAGTATAATGTCAACATCCAGTGTCAGAAAAGTAGGAGCAGGTGCAGGTGCAGACTTTCTGGAAAAGCAACATCCTTCGCAGATTGGACTTCATCCAATATATCTCTCAACGTCTGCATTTTCAAACCTCTTGCCACAGAGTGGTTACCTTTTCTGAAATACTGAACATTCAAAGTGCTGTAAAGATTTTAAGCTCAAAACATTCAAAATTCGAGGCTATTCCATAGTTATCGTGTGTCAATCTTTGTACACGAGACTTGTTATTTTCTAAGCACAAGTTTACATCTTGTTGTTCTTACTCTCCAAGTAAGAACACATTAGTCGCAGCTTCTATCCAAGATGCGACTATCATGGATGTCTTGTGTAACGCCCCCAATTAGCCTTCCCAACTTCGAGGCGCGTTACAGTTGTGGTTCAATATTTTCAATCCTTTTTAACAATTAAATAAACAGCGGAAGTCTAAAATGTTAAATTAAACACTCAGGTTTATCATAAAACAAACTTAAATGATTAACATTTAAAAGTAAGAGGTTTTAACAAACTGATTCTTCAAAAGATTTTAACAAAAAGGGTAGGAAATATTTCAAAGTGTGATGCAGTGGATGCAAACGTGGTGTTGATTTGCATATGAGGATGCAAATCACAGGATCTTAAAAAACTGTACAAAATCCTTCTTCGTCTTTACACCCTTGCCTTTCCATCCGTGCTCTTCAACATGCGCATTTTAGAAATAATACGAGGGGCTGAGTACAAATGTACCCAATGGAAATATGCCCGAAAATACAGTTTAAGTATGAATGCTATGCAACTCACGCAGATAAACATGGGGTTTTATTGAAAGTAACCATGTTATCCAAAACATTTTCATTTGCTCGAGCTAACTACAATGTTAACATATCTGTTTTAACATTGTGTAACTAGAAGTTGGCCCACTTCCAAGTTACGGTGAACAGTTGGGAATGATTGAACCATTTTATCCAGTGTCACCAATTTGTGCACAAGGTCTCAATATCACACAGCGTTGAGACACAATCGATTTAAATAATAAATTCACACAGATCCTTATCCCTCCAAGGTCTCAGTACGTCAACTGCACAACTTGAATTCACAATATATTTGAGGTCGCTAGCCTTCATTATCACAGATTAACAAGACTAGCTCAAGCACCAAAAGGGCTTGGTTCTCATCTCATAATCAAACTCCCTGTTGATAGCAGTCAACAAAGGAACAGATATGTAACACAAAACATTTATGCATAGCAATTGTTTTAAAACAAAATCATTTTCACACATTTTAGAAAATAAAAAACGCATTTTCATTTTTATACTAAAATAGTTCCCACCTGATGTTAAGTTTCAGCGAACTAGATGTCTCTCGTTAATTGAGCAATTGAGCTTCCCTCCTTATTTCCACCTTCAATAAACACAGTACGCAACTAATTAGGATGGATAGACTAGGACAGACAATCTAATTCGACAAATCTCAATCACACACTTCATAATCCAACTCATTTCCAAACTTCATCATCATCATGCTTCCACATTTCTTTAATCCGAATCAATCACTTTTGACCTTAAATTTCACAAACCAACATGTAATCAGGTCCTAAACATGCTTATATAATCATGTATTAAACTCATGAATCGAAGGAAACTCAAATTGAATCAAAACAGGCTAAGAAAATATAGTTTCCCAATCCTGCCTGTCTATATCGACCCAGATATACTATCATATCGACCTGATTCAGATCGATATGCTCCTACATCAGGTTGATATGCTTCATCCTCTCCGACTCTATCGACGGCAGGACCTGCAACTCCATTTTCATACATTTCACACACTTTCAACACCATACAATCATACCACCATGGTCCTAAAACATCTAATAACACGATCCGTGATTTAAATGCAAGAAAAACACGCAATCTATTTCTGGGGATGAACGCTCACCGGACGCATCTTCCTTC
Source organism: Plectranthus barbatus (assembly GCA_026898455.1). Lineage (NCBI taxonomy): Eukaryota > Viridiplantae > Streptophyta > Magnoliopsida > Lamiales > Lamiaceae > Plectranthus > Plectranthus barbatus. Next base: position 19,857 of record JAPKLW010000430.1, read on the forward strand.
TCCGGTGCAGTCGAATCCCGGCGTCCAAAATCGTGTTTCTGGACACCAATCAACTCCCTACGATGAGGAGAACACAAAACAAACGTCAAAACCTCGAATTAAATCAAATTCCTACGAGTTCAAATTTAATTTACCGAATCGGTTTCGAACCGACGACCTACCTTCTTCGACTTATAACTCCTTAGTTTCTTCGCCTAAAAGGACGTGCGAATGCTTTCTGGAGACCCCGTAGAACAAGGAATCAAACGGTTGTAGTCTCGAGTCCTTCCTTGACCTGAGCTGGCCGGAAAATGGGTAGTTTCAGGTGGTGATCGTACAGCGAAAACTGGTGTTCCTCTCCCTTTCCATCTATCTTTCTCGGTTTATATCTTCCCCATCTCTACACCTCTCGAGACGTGGGTGTGCTTTCCAGAATCCTTGTAGAACAAGAATCACGATGGTGGTCACGGTGTCTCCGGTGGTGGCTTTTGGCGGCCAGAAATCGCACAGGAACAGGGCGGGGTTGTGGCTGGAATTGGGATTTCTATTTTTCTGATTTGCTGCACTTCTTCTCTCTCGACTCCCTCTCTCTGAACTGGACGACTGAAGATGATGAATGATGAAAATAAGCTGCACAAATGTTGGTTTGATTAGGAGATACAAACAAAATCCAACCGCCTTCTCACGCCTTTCTCTTTTCTCTCTTTCGCTGCTCTTTCTCTCTCTCACTCTCGCTGAAAATGAAAATGAAGAAATGATGATGCAGCGTTAAATTTGGTTTTGATCACTTTCCTCACCGCCTCCACCGCTTAACAAATGAGACCGCCCTCCTTTACCACTCAATACAATCGGCCCTGATGCATGTTACGTGTTTTTCTTCAAAATGAAGTAAGGTGTTTTCCCTTTTTTTTTTCTTTTATATATATATATATATATATATATATATATATATATATATCCCCACCTCAATTTGAGTACAATTTCCTCCTATAACTCATCTTAACGAGTTTGAAAAATTCGATAAATTATATGGAAATGCTCCTCTCGACGAGCTCGTCTTGCCCGTAAAATTTCATAATTTTTGGAGACAAAAATTATTTCATTTTCCATTTAATTCACCATTTAATTAAAAATTATGCGGACTTCGGAAAAATATTCCGATCGATTCCTATACTTTCAAATAATATTTCCAAGCATTCCCTAGCTCGGTTTTAGAATCAGACTCCCTGAGTGCAAGTTGTGAATTTTATCACATTTATTAATATTCTAATTGATTTCTCTATGCACTCGTCCAATATTTATAAAATTGTGACTTCACGGTCACTCTCGTTTTCTCAAACCGATTCCAATGATATGAAGATATCAAAATTTGGATTCCTAAATCTCAACGGGCGATTAATTGTTTCTTGAAAACGAATAAATAAATTATTCGCAAAAATAGGAATAATCCTTTATTAAATAATTTAATCTTTAATTTGCTTAAATAAATACGGGATATTACATCTTGCCAAATAGATCGACACGATTTCTGGAAGAACTCTAAAGTTCCAAGTCCCAGAGGAGGAAGTTGTGTGGTGTGTCCACACTCCGAATCTGCAAAGCGGAGGAAGCAACGCCCAAGTGGAGTGAGCAAGTGTACTGATGGACACTGACAAGATCGTGAGAGCCTTTGTATTCCAAACCTTAGTATATTCCACACTTAAGGTCTGAAGATAGAACGTAGGACTTTTTGTCCGAATCTCTATAAATTCTTTTGCATTTATTGCTTTATTTAATTTTTCGTAAGGATTTAAAACTCAACACTACCTAAGTGTTGAAGTATATCTTGAACCTGAACTTAATCTCAAACTCGCTAACAACAAGTTTTCTGAGACACAACTGATAAATAATAGCCGATTTGTGAGTATGAATTCTCTTGTAAAATTTGTCGCTATGTATCAAAACTCTGATCTCAAAATCAATAATTGTGAATTCTTCCCAACCCTAAAAATAATTAATAGAATGACTTTCATAGTTTTTGAACACAAGCTTTAGCTTCATAGCTATGGCTTCCACATTTTGCAAAACACAGTATGAATGGAGATGATTAAGTACAAATGCGAAATGGATCAACCAAAGATCAGTTTAGCGTGAGTTTTTTTTGAGTATTTTCCATTAAAAATCTTAAAGATATTTTAGTTATTGATTTAGAATTGGAAACGTGAAGTATCAATTTGAGATTTGAAAATTCTCAAAATATATTATTTCAGAACCTAAAAGAATTGAGTTGGTCTCCTGAGAGACGGTCTCACTATTTTTTTATTGTGAGACATCATTTGCAATAAAGAAACACATCAATTCATTAAATTTGTCTCACAATAAAAATGATGAGACCGTCTCATCTGAGAATTTATGAAAAGGATTTCTTAATTTAGGATTTTAATCAAGATCTCGATATCATATCTTAAATTAAGAATTCTAATATCTTAAAAATCTGGTTTTAGAATTCATCTTCTAATTCTGGAATGAATAATAATACTTTATTATTTGTTTGACAAATAGTATTTTAATATTATAATTACTAAAATATCTGTGAAAATTTTAAAAGAAAAGAACCCAATTAAATATGAGCGACCATGCAAGAAGCCAACATCACCTCTCTCTCTCTCTCTCTCTCTCTCTCTCTCTCGGTACAATTCTCATTATAAATACCCATCCACCGGAACAGGCATATCCGCATGTTTGGAGCTCCAGGTGCATACTCTTTGCAGACATCCTCTCCCCTCCCCTCCCCCTTTATACGCTGATACTACACTTTCACTTCAACAGCTTCTCTTCTCTTCTTCATTATCCAATGGAAGAAGCCTTGAGAAGGCTCAACGGCACCCCCACCACCCACTCCGACCCCATCCTTCACCCCTCCTCCACCGCTGCTCCCAAGCGCTGCGCCACCAACAAGCGCTCCCTCAAGGACGGCGCCTCCGGAGCTTCAGGCGGCATGAGGTACCGCGGTGTCCGTCGCCGTCCATGGGGCCGTTACGCCGCCGAGATCAGAGATCCCCAGTCCAAAGAAAGGCGGTGGCTCGGCACCTTCGACACGGCGGAGGAGGCCGCCTGCGCCTACGACTGTGCCGCACGCGCAATGCGCGGCGTTAAAGCCCGGACCAACTTCGTGTACCCTACTTCCCCCACCCACCCCGCCGCGGAGTCTCTCATCCCAACTTTCAATTTCTCTAAATCATCCCAGACTCCCATTAATCTGGCCTCTCGCCATTTCGTCTCCTCGCCTTCCTTCGCAAACCCTAATCTCGATTTCAACGGATCCTCTTTGAGAAGCGGCAATTCTCTCAACGTGCTTCTCCTCCGTGACTACCTAAACACTTCGGCTACGAGATTTCCCGAGACTTGCTCCTTCAGTCTCTCGTTAAATGACCAAACGCCTCTCAATTATCTCAACAACTCCTCCTCCTCCTCTTGCTCTGCAACTCATAATGATTTCATGCTCCCCTCATCCCTGCTCATCAACTCGGAGCGTACCAACACATCTCAGGCCTCCACCGTCACTTTCAAGAGCGACTCACCCAAACACCAAGGTACTGACTCAATAAATACTGATCAAGGCGATCACCTTGACTCCATGGGTTTCTTCGGAACTGAGAAATCCGATTCCGGTTTACTGCAAGAAGTCATACAAAGGTTCTTCCCAAAAAAGAATGTTCAGCCGACGCAGACATTTGCTCCCCGTCAGTTGGCTGAACTGGACAGCTTCAACTCCGGCAGTAGCCAATTGTTTCGAGTGGAACCCAGCCCCAGTAGCGGCAGCTCTTATCCGTACAATAACTGCAGCGATTTTCAGGCGGCAAGTGGGATATTGGGAGACATTTTTCACTACCAAGAACCTCTAAGTGTATTTGCTGGGAAAGTGTCGAATGCTTGAACCGTATGTTGTGTCGACAAGAAATAATTAAATGAAGAATTCCTCTTATGATTTTGGTTTTGAAATAGATGGGTCATTAGGTACTAGTTCTTCATCTCGAATGAGGCACTTTGGTGGTGAATCCAGATGAAAATGGTACACGTGCATGGGGAATTGTTTGGATAGGGGTCCCTGCCTGGTGGAGGGATTTGATTCAGTAAAAGAGAGATATCGTTTTCTCATAGATGCGATGCGGTTCGAATTCGATGGTAGAAAAAAGTAGAGTTACTTTATCATGCTTTTGCCTTTTCTGGGTGTTTTCTTGAGTTGACCTTCTATTTCTTCATAAAGCTCTGCAGCTCTGCTCTCCTTTTTGTGTCATGCTCCCCACTCCTCTCATTACAAAATTTTTATCATTCATATTGCTTATTTTAATTATTTAATTTCTCATCTCAAAAAAAAAAATAAAAAATTAATTTCTCTTTAATTCATATTGCTCATTCTAGCTAATTTATCATTGACAAAAATTCTTTAATCACTATGCTTAAAAATTTAGATCAATATATTGATGATCAGAAATAAAACAGATTATTTACTATGCTTGAGATAGGCAAAATATATATATATATATATATATATATATATATATATATATATTTATTCGCCAAGAATTTTTTTTCTTTCGAAATCATTCTGATGTGTTTTTGCATGACATATGTTTCACACAATTATATTGACAGAAAATAAATATCTCCTACAAACTTCTCCCATTTCTAGCAGAGTAATAATGATCGATAATAAATAATTGATCTCCTTAAAATATTTCACTCAGAAAATTTTATATTACAATAATATTTATAAAGAGACCGCTTTCTTTCTCTATGAAATATAGATATTTGAAGGCTAGGCAAAATACTAAGAATACTAATTGGGATGTATAATACTGATAATGTTAACAACAAATCCTGCCGTATATTAGTGGGTGTTAGATTACGCATGTGAGATATGCAAATTAAAAATATAATATTTTATTTTCAATATTATGATTTAAGAAATAAAACTAAATAGTTGAATTTTTTCAAATAAAAATATTTTTAATTCATCAATATATAAAAATGTAAAGTATTATTTTCTACATTATATATAAGGGTGCAATCGAACTGAATCGGGCCAAGTAATGTTATGTTCAAATTTAACTCATTTAGTATAAAGTCGAGCTTCAAAGTTTTTTATTGAATACTTTGAAGTCATACACTTTATCGAGCCTTAGTTGAGCATAACGAACTTTATAAATTTAGAATATATTTAAAATATTAATTACTATTTTGAAAGAAAAATTATTTATTCCAAAATTAATAATATTTACATGCTCAGATTCAAATTTCTCTCGTCACAATAAAGATATATCTTTATTGTTAATTTTAATCTTAAATATATTTCTCTTATAAAACTAATTACTTTACATTTTTTTATAGTTTTAGGTGACAAGGTTTTGCTCATGAGCTCACAAGTTGAATACTATGATGCTCAATTTAGTTTATATAATAAACGAACTTTACTAAACGAACTCTAACGAGCTTTAATCGAATTGAGTCCCGAATAAATTCGATTAATTTACAATCCTAGTTATACATCCAACTATTGAGGTTCGATTTGTGATGAAATAGAAACCCTTAGAACTTGTAAGAAACAAAATTGAATATGACTAAAGAACAACGAAATAAGAGATGATTATATTATTAATAGTGAGAAATCGAGCAAGTGAGCTGAAGATAACCAGCATATTAGAGACAAAATTGTGTACAAAATGGACTATCGACAACCCATTTATAGTCCAAGGAGCCGTTAATTACAACCCTAACGAATTTTGGGGATAGTTCCGATTTCCATGGAGGCCGTTGGAGGTAGCAACCGTTGCGCCTTCTTCGGGATCGTGGAGCTAAGGTTTCAACTTGGTCAAACGTCCTTCTCCTTGACAACGCTGAGGGATTGACGGTGATTCCGTTTTCCATGGAGTAGTTGGTTAGGGTTCCCACGTGCCTTCCGAATTCTGCGCGGCTTAGGATTCACCATTTTAATCCTCCTGGTAGGTCGTACATGCTGACTCCGAAGTTCCTTGCTAGGAGGAGTCAGTCGTAGAGGTCCTCATTAGGACTCTCGTTGGTAGGTCGTGATCTGTGGTCGTGTACTTCGTAAGCTGGACCTTGCTGGTGGGTCGTGGTCCCATTGAATAGGTCCTTGTGGGCTTATTTGAGTTCATTATTCGGAAGTCATAGAGTCTGTTCGAGTGGACCCTCTTCGGCTGTTGCCGTCTTTAGTGGAACTGGACCAAGATCTTATAGCTTAGTCATTTTTTGGCCCAACACCAACTACCTGTATAAACTTAATAAAAATAAAATGAGGTACATCATGCAAAACTTATAAAATCGGAGTTTATTTACAAAATTATTATATAAACTAAATTATACTTATATTATTTGAAAATTAGTAAATATAATAAATTATTGAGATTTAATATTTAAAATGATGACAAATATATTTATTTGTTGATTTTTGTAGACCTATGTTATGATTGAAAAAATAGTAAATGAAAGAAAATAAAAATAAAACTAATATTGATAGAGATGTTTTCGAAAGAAAATTATAATTATATGCAACTACTCTATTAAGGTATATTAGTGGTTTTTGTGATAAGGTGAGTGACGGTGTGCCCCATTTCCCCATACGTGCATTTATATATCTTTAAGGATGTATTGAATATGAAGCATAAATTATCATATCATTTGATTTTTCCCTTAAGTTCTGTCCCTTTGTCTTCAACCGTTTTTCATCATAATTTCAGTAATAACGTTATTGTAATATTTTTTTTATGTATATATAAGTTTGGAAATCGATTTAAAACTATTTATTTGTTCAAAGAATTTTATGTATTAATTATTTTCGATGAGATATTTTTAAGGAAATAAAACTCCTACTCTGATTAATTTTAAACTCTCCTTTTATTGATATGCATTCCTCAGGTTTGGTCCAAAGTATTTTTTTTTGGTATTATAACATATTTAATACCTTAATATTTAATGGTAATTAATTGATAGCATTATATAGCCATACATTACATTAAGAGATCATAAATTCGAGCTTTCGCGAATGGTGTGTGAATTTATATCAATATATTCGTCAATGTTTTGATATGTCAAAACTTACTTTAGTACTAAGTTTCTAGAGTCTTTAAATGTAATCCTTATATATGATTGATCGAGTTGTAATAGACTACAAACTTAGATGCAGAAGACCGAGTGGAGGAATCAGAAACTGAGTTTCTGATAAATATATTCAAGAAGATAGAGCTCGAGATATCCAGAACCAAGTTTCCATGCTTAAAGAGAAGATCCCAAGAAATTTGAAGTTCTGAAGACAAGTGTTCGTGCTCACAACTTTGTAAGACCAGAAAATTAGTTTCTGGAAACAAAATTTCTCGAAGGAGAAAACTAAAATTGACTTTAGAATGTCAGTTTTCAGTTTCAATATTTCAAGAGCACATGAAACATAAGCGTTCGAAGTCAGACTTAAAGTCATTTCAATACTAAGTCAAATAGTCAGTACGAGGAAGTCTCATACTTGGATTCCTCGTACTGAAACTTAGTGTGACGAAAAGTAGGTAGAAAGTACATTGCCAAAAGCAGAAAGCAGGCGGCAGAGCAGAGCAAACCAAAAGTATGGGCGATGATTGGACGACATTATCTTTGTCTCTAATGACTGGAATTTTGTATCTAACGGGAAGAATTCAAATCATCAACCAATCTGCACCTGAAGACTATAAATAGCTCGACAACACAACATAATAATCATCGGAAAATCTTGTGAAAAGCTAAGCCGACACTCTGCTCAACTTTCTACTTAAGCTCTCTGAATTTCCGTTAGTTCTTATCACGAGACTTGAGTTTCCAACTCAAGTTATTATTTTTGTGCATTTGTCTAAGAGCACGAGGCTAAAGCTTAAAGTTGAAGCTATCTACTTGGTGAATATAACCTTCCAAAGTTACATTCATAGCAGTTAATATCATTTTCTGGGATATTGATTATCACGGGCCTAACCAACCTACTGAGTTTTGGGAAGAACGAGTAAATATCCAACTGACTAGGAAGAAGGCTGCGGGGTGTGTCCTTACTTCAACTTGAAGAAGGATCAACTTACAAGGAATTTCTGGGCGATTGACGACAGCAGACCGAAGAACGAAAGTTTCTAACGGGCTGTCCATAGATCGTGAGAAAGTTTGTACGCTGAAACTTAGTGGATTCCTGATTAAGTTCGGAAGAGTGGACGTATGACTTTGATTTCGAACCACTATAAATATTTTGTCTCATTTACTTGCTTCACTTAAGTTTGTGCATTTAAACTCTCAAACTTACTTTGAAACCTTCAATACTTGTTTAAGTATTGAAGTGTATGTTCTGAAACTTACTTAATATCTCCTGAGCTAAATTGACTTTTTCTTTAACCTGAAAACTGAGTCAAAGTAAGTTTGTAGAGACAAATGCAAATTAACTTATTTCCGCTGCATACTTACACTCTGATTTCGGGCCCAAGAACCAATACACATCATCCGTTGTATAAGAGAGAAGAAAAAAGGCATCCCTATCTATTTAACTCTTTAATGTGCATAATTCACTCATTAATAGTTATTATTAGCACCAACGAATATGGCCTTTACTCGTTTTAACAATATTAAAGCATGAATTATTGTCCCTTGCTTGAGGGTAATATTGAAAATACTATACTTATGATTAAATAATTATGGATTTGAACTTTTTCGAAAATATTTGAGTGAGTAAATTTTAAATTAATACAATACTATTAAATTAAAAAAAGTGAGTTGTTTGCATTAAATTGGCCTCCAACTTTCAAATATGAGTTTATGAGATCGATCCTTAAATTACCGATCCCTGCACACTATATGCAAGAATAAGAAAAATTAATAATTTTGAAAGTAAATGGTATTGAATTACTTAAAGAAATGCATGGGGAAAGAATTGGTGAGACACTTCTCATTCATGGATGCCTATTATTCTTATTACGCATATTTATTAAGTTATGATTATGAAGAAGTCAAGAATGAGGACACGTAGTAATATCATAACCAAGAAAAGTATTATGGTAGGACAAACATTTATTATTCGGTTATCACCTTCAATTACAAATTACGTACTCTCTTTTTCTCCATATTATTATACTAGATTTATACTATAATGCATAAATTGAACACATGATTTATTATTTTTAATATTAGATATAGTGAACGAAATTATATATTCGCATAAAATTTAGTATTTTTTAAAATAAACTTAATTTTTATTCATCAGTATTATATATTAAAGTATTATAATGCAAGTTAGGTACTTTTATACATTCAAATATAAATATAAATTTAATAAAAATAAATTAAAATTATCAAATACAAAGCCTACAAATATACGAGTTTAATTTACAAAGATACCCCGTAAAAGAAATAATGTATGATATTTTTTAAAAATAAATATTATAAAATGTTGAGATGTAATATTCTAAAGAAAATGTGATATATAGTTTTGTCAAGTTTTAATATTGTTTATCGTATATCTATATTATAATAGAAGATTGTTTGAGAAAAAGTGGTAAAAATATAATTATTTTGTTTTAATATATTAGTTGATCATTTCAAATATTGATCAAGAATAATATACAAGATCAATTAATTCGATTACAAACAGCTTTAGCATAAATACAATTTAAGTTTGTTGGGCATCCACCAACCCATTGTCTGATATTATAAAAAAAATTGATGAAACTCCTTACATATAAGAGTTTATATAATTTTATTAGTACGAATCTTTTGGGTGATATCCAAAATAAAATTACAAGAACATTATGAACCCATAGCATAGTATACCATATTATTGGAGAAGTTAGATCCCAGCAAGTGGGGCCATCTATGGGAAAAAGCGAAGTTATATAAGGGAAGGTCATTACTATGCGAGTCTAGACAATGTATATGTGCGGTAATTTTCGGGGAGACTCAAAAACTAAATAAATTGAGAGGGATTGATCAAAAATAATTTTTTTAAAATATAAATTTGCAACAAAAAAAAGTATATATATTGTCTAACCCTTGCGGTATTCGTAATAACATCGTTTGATTCACATCATAGGTAGAAAATTAAGAAGGCCTGAAACGTAAGTGTCCTATATTAGGGCTCAAACTTTAATAATTATCAACATTGATAATTAAGGGGAACGGAACATTTTATATATATATATATATAAAAAGAAGTAGTTAGGGATGTAAATCAATCATCTACCCACATCCATAGCGGTCACCAAAGTCGAAAATATAAAGTTAAGTAATTGGTGCGGATGTGCCTATTAATTAAAGACTACAGACATGGCCTTCTTTTGCAATGCTCCCTAATTATGTATACTAACTTAATACTAACATTTTCTAATTATTTATATTAATAAATAATTAGCTTTACACCCGCACATTGTGCGAATTAAATAAATAATATGTTATAATATAATATAATTAACAATATTTTATTTTTAAGTATAATTTTTTAAAATTTCATTTGTTCATAAAATAAAATTACTTTTATTACTTAAACATTTAAACACAACAAATAAAATAAAATTGAAAATATAAAGTTTTAAAGAAAAGCTAATAAAATAATTTTATTGAGATTTTTATTATTTTTTATTCAGGAAAACTGACAAAAAAATTTTTAGTATGTTAGTAGAAATTATGTTAGTGAAAAAAAGTTTAATACTTTTTAAAATAATTATCAGAAATTATAAATAGATTTTTTGTGGGAACGATTACACTATTCTATTTTAATATATTGATAGATTTACGTCTTTTATTTGAGGCTAATCTGTGATTTAATGTATAGATTTTTTTTAAATGAGCTTAACTTGAATACAATTCTTTGTAATTCTTTGAGCACATATTTAAATTTTATTAATTATTAAAATGTTTCCATCTACTTCTATAAAAAAATAAAATATTGGGCCAAATTATAAATTTTGGGCAGTTTTTTGCCTGCATGTTTAAAATAAAATTTATGAATGAAGTTTATTTTTTTGTCGTAACAAAAGATGCAACTCGAGAAGCTATTTAGTTTACCACTTAACTTAACAATTGTTATATGTATTTTTTTAGTGGTTTTTAATTGCAAGTTAATAGATTTTCTTAACTCGCTAAAAATTAGAGATCATAACAATCTAAATTACAATTTTACAAAAATAAAAATTTGTATGCATATGTAATATTTTTGGGTTGTAACTTGTAATATTTATTATTATTGATTTTGTAATAATTAATTTTATTATAGATTGATTGGCGGTGATTTTTCTATACATATTTATATTTTAATTCTTTTATGTATGAGCAAAAATAATTGTAGAGATATTTTTTATGTAAAAATTAAAAATTCTAATATACATTTGTTGATAGTGGGATTTGAACCCATATTAATTTGAACGAAAGGCTTAAATTTGCCACCTCAAACCAACTTGACTATATTTATATTTGATAAAATTGAGAATAATTATGTTTTAATATACATTCAGATATTTTTTTATAATTTTGGCGGGAACAGTTATTTCTACACTTCTTTGCTTTAGTATATATATAGATTGGGTATGAAGACGATTTGACCTTTATATATTGTAAGAGTCATGTCACAAACATAACATTATATTTGTAATTTTCTCAACTCTGGAAAGTATTTTTTGTTAAACTAAAAAAATATTTTGCAAGTATTAACAAATATTGACAAAAGTTGATCATTTTCATGTTCTAGCAAAATTTGTTCTTTAACTCAATCAAAATATTTTTTTAGATCACGCAAAATATCTGTTAGAAATGAAGTGCAGAATTTGAGATATATGAGGCAAACGATAAAAGTACAAGAAATTTAAAGAGAAACAACTAAACAGCAAGCAAGCCAAGTCGAGAAAACTCTTCCCCCAAGACAAAACGCCACCGCAGTGCTCGAAAAAGGCGGTCTATCCCAAAAAGTAAAACGACTTTCATCTCGATCGAAGCAGCACCGCAGTCGACAGAGCTCCGGCGAACAGGAGTGGAGTAGGAGCAGAGTTGGCAGGGAAAAGGAATGCAACAACTAAGGAAGCAAGAATGCAGCTAAGAGCTATTTTTGGAACACCGTTGCATGCACCCGGAGATGCCTATTTATAGGCATGTCCACCACCTGGGGAGCGTGCTGGCAGTTGAGGCACGACGCGAGCCTTCCGGATTGGGCAGTTACGGCGCACAAATCTCGGGAGCGTGCTGTTTGAATTCAAACAGACCTGTAACCCCGCAGACACGTCACGTGCTGACATGCTCCCCATGTCACGCACACGTAGGCTCCACGCTGAACTATTGGGCCAGATAATCGAGCCCAGTCAACCCGTTTAGTCGCCAATAATATAAGGCACTTTCGGGCCAAGCCCAAACCCGAAGTCCGAGGCCCAAAGACCACCCAAAGACTAATTGCCAAGTCCAAGACCGGACCGGGGCGCGGGTGGCGGCGGCGGCGGTGGTGTGCGCGTAGGAGCACAGGGCCTCGTCATGCGACACCCCTAACACACTCTCTTATTACATGGTTTAAGCACTTAGGTATTTAAACCAACACATGTGCATCTAATTAACCAATGTGGGACATCATTTATTAGAAGTAATTAATATGCCCACATTACATTGTTATGCATGCCACTTCAAGGATCAATTTCTCGCTCATCGGATTTCGGTTTTGAGAAAATAAATATACTATGTTTATCTACTCGCGACGTAGTTCGTCCTCATAATATTTAATTAGAACAAAATTAAATATTTCCACACGAGTAATTAACTCGAACCTATCCGGATTCCAACAATCCCCCCATGAGTGGAAATGCCCAATGCATGAAATGCAGAGCCAACTCCATCCTCAAGAAACGTTAATGCACATGACGAGGTAGCTTGTGGCTTTAAACCTTTCATCTTCAATATCATCGGGTACACTTGTGGCTTAGTATTAAAAACCTTGAACTAACCCTCCGTCGTGTGTACCTAGACAACGACATTGAAACAGTAACGTTTCAAAACTCCATCCGTTCTCACGTTTGTTTCCATTACGGGCCATGGAAAACCCCTTTGAATTCATAAGTGTTCATTTGAAGCGGCCCTCACTTCCACTTATATAGGTGACTTCCTATATAGGAGTATCCTTCCGTACTCAACCACTACGAGGTTTTATGGAGTAATTAAAAGTCGATTGACTTAACCTATACCACACGCAGGTTAAAACACCTAGGTTTGCTCACCCAGGGAAGGGAAAAATTAGGTGTTATCGCTTGAACTTATATAGCTTAGTTTTCCTATTGAACCTAGTTCTTGGGATCTTCAATCATCTAGGTTGGGTGTCCACTATACTCGTTCTAGATTGTGGATTTTAGTCTCATTCCCTCTAGCAACTTGTACATTTGATCTCGGTTTAACCCTTTGGTTAGCGGATCTGCTAAGTTGTCTATTGACTTCATATATTCAATAGAGATAATCCCGTTTGAGATCAATTGCCTAACAGTATTATGTCGACGATGAATATGTCTCGATTTATTGTTATACATGTTGTTCAGTGCCCGACCAATAGCAGCTTGGCTGTCATAGTGAATCATCATCGAGGGCACTAGTTTGCTCCAACAAGGAATGTCTTCAAGGAAGTGACGAAGTCATTCTTCTTCTTCACCAGCTTTATCTAAAGCTATAAACTCGGATTCCATTGTGGAATGGGCTATACATGTCTGCTTTGTTAACTTCCACGAGACTGCCCCCCCGATCGTAAACACATATCCACTCGTGGAATGTGAATCATTGGTGACAGAGATCCAGTTGGCATCACTGTACCCTTCAAGTACATGTGGAAATCTAGTGTAGTGTAGCCCTAAGTTAAGAGTATACTTTAAGTATCTCAAAACTCTCACAAGATCTTTCCAATGTTCTTTACTTGGATTGCTCATGTATCTACTCAATTTATTTACCGAGTAAGAAAGATCATGTCGAGTACAGTTAGTCAGATACATTAGACTACCAATGACCCTTGCTTACTCCTCTTGAGCTACAGGGTCACCTCGGTTCTTGCTCAGATGAACATTGAGTTCCAGCGGTGTTTTAGCTGGTGAACTATCATACGCATTGAATTTTCTAAGCACTTTCTCGACACAGTGAGATTGTGATAGGACAATTCTATCAATTCTTCTTATGATTTTGATCCCGAGGATCACATCAGCTACACCCATGTCTTTCATGTCGAAGTTTCGCTTCAACATTCTTTTTGCATCAACGATTACTTGTTGATTGTTTCCCATAATCAACATGTCATCTACTTAAAGGCAAACAATAACAAAGGAGTTAGATGTACCTTTATAGTAGACACATTTGTCACACTCGTTGTACTTAAACCCGTTTGCCAACATTGTGTTGTCGAACATGAGATGCCATTGCTTAGGCGCTTGTTTTAGACCGTACAAGGATCTAACCAATTTACAAACCTTCTTTTTTGACCGGGTACTACGAACCCTTCGGGTTGATCCATGTAGATTTCTTCCTCTAATTCACCGTTCAAAAAGGCAGTTTTCACATCCATTTGGTGAATCTCAAGATTGTGTGAAGCAGCAATCGCGAGAAGCACTCTAATAGATGTGATCCGAGTTACAGGTGAATAGGTGTCGAAGAAATCATCTCCCTCTCTTTGTCGAAAGCCTTTTGCCACAAGGCGGGCTTTATACTTGTCAACAGAGCCATCAACTTTGTACTTTCTTTTTACGATCCATTTGCATCCTAAGGGCTTGCAACCTTTCGGGAGATCGGTCAGAATCCATGTATGATTATGCATTATCGATTCAATTTCACTATTGATTGCTTCTTGCCAAAGAGAAGCATTCGGTAGAGCTAGAGCTTCCTTAATAGTTTTTGGTTCGTAATCCAGCATATAAGTAATGATGTTGGGACCAAAACTTTTAGCAGTTCTAGCTCTTTGAATACGTCTCGATTCTTCCTCAACAGGATCAGAACTCGTAGCCTCCTTGTGTGTTCTCTTTCGAGAAACTTGAGGTTCACTCTCATTTTTCTTGCTTGGATAGACATCTTCAAAGAATATTGCATTCCTTGATTCTATCGTCGATCCTACAGTCACATTCGGATTTTCCGACTTGTGCACAAGGAAGTGATAGGCTGCGCTGTTAAGTGCATAACCAATAAAGATGCAATCAATTGTTTTAGGACCAATTGCAACTTGTTTGGATGGAGGCGCTTCAACCTTTGCTAAATAACCCCAGACTTTGAGGTATTTGTAGGAAGGTTTTCTACCTTTCCACATCTCATATGGGGTAACATTTTTTCCTTTGAGAGGAATTTTGTTCAAGATGTAGTTGATTGTTAAGACAGCTTCTCCCCACATATTTTTGGGTAGTCCTGAACTAATCAATAGAGCATTCATCATTTCTTTTAAAGTCCGATTCTTTCTCTCGGTAACACTATTTGATTGAGGTGAGTATGGTGCAGTTGTTTGATGAATTATGCCTGAAGCAGCACAAAGTTCTTCAAACGGAGCAACACACATCGATCACTTCGAATCATTTTGATTCGAGTGCTCAATTGATTTTCTGCTTGCATTTTGTAATTTTTGAAAGCTTCTATTGTTTCATCTTTACTTTGAAGTAAGTAAAGATAGCAGTATCTTGTGCAATCATCAATGAAGGTTATGAAAAATTTCTTTCCACCTCTAGTTTGCACAAACTTTAGATCACACAAATCGGTGTGAACTAATTCTAGAGGTTTAGTGCTCCTCTCGACTGATTGAAATGGTAATCTTGCCATTTTTGCTTCAACACAAACTTCACATTTTGTTTGTTTAAAATCAGTCACTTTCAATAAGTTTAAATTCGTTAATCTTTTATAGCATTTAGATTTAAATGTCCTAATCTAATATGCCACAAAGCGGAGCACTCGATCAAGTAAGCAGAAGAAGAATCAACTTTATTCATCACTTTTTCGACTTGGTGCCGTGCCGTTACATTTATTTTGAAAAGTCCGTTAGCAAGGTTACCCCGACCAAGGAACTTTTCAAATTTGGATAAAATAAATTTCTCACTTTCAAATACAAGCTTAAAACCATGATTAACAAGAAGGGAGCCGGAAACCAAGTTCTTGCAGATGTCCGGGACATGCAGCACATCCTTCAAAGTGAGATCTTTTCCACTTGTTAGCTTAACACCACATTGCCGATACCAGCCACATCAGACGAGGCTTGGTTGCCCATGTGAAGCTTTCTTCCTTCAACAATTTTGTAGGAAGAAAGACACTCCTCTTGGATGCCATGTGACATGTTGCACCCGTATCAACGAACCACTCCCTTGGGTTGTCCACATGATGGACTTCAGACACAACAGCGCACAAGTCGTCTTCCCAATCATTATCGGGTTCGACATTGTAGTTGTACATCTTTTCTTTGACCTTGCCTTTAGCTTTGGGCTTTTTGCACTGGCTAGCCATGTGGTCAGACTTGCCACAATTGTAGCAGTCACCCTTAAACTTAGGCTCTTTTATAACAATGCCTTTGTTCTATTGGGTAGGCCTTTTACGTTTCTTTGATGGACCACCACGTTCCATCAAATTAGCCTTAGCCTCCATAGCCCTCGGCCTAGGATCAACCCTTCGATTGTCTTCTTCAATTCGAAGTTTGACAATCAAATCTTCAAGAGTCGTTGCCTTTTGCTTATGCTTAAGGTAACTGTTGAAGTCCTTCCACGAAGGAGGTAGCTTTTCTATGACCGCAGCCGCGTTAAAAGCATCGGGAAGCATCATCCCCTCGGCTTGAACATTGTGCAAGATCAATTGAAATTCTTGCACTTGTTCTACAACCGACCTATTGTCTACCATCTGGTACGACAAATACTTGGCCACGACGTACTTTTTAGTACCCGCATCCTCTGTTTGGTATTTTTTCTCTAGCATTTCCCACAGTTCTTTTGATGTTGTTACATTTGAGTATACAACATACAAGGGATCTACTAAAGCATTAAGAATGAAATTTTGACAAAGGAAGTCCCCGTGGCACCAATTGTCGAAGGCGACATGCTTGTTCCAGTCCGGCTCATCATCGGTGCACTCGGGCTTATCTTCCTTCAAGTAATTGGCTAGGCCCAACGTAGTGATGTAGAACAACATCTTCTGCCTCCACGTCTTGAAGTCAACGCCGGTGAACTTGGAGGGCTTCTCCGCTTGAGCGTTGGGAGGAAGTGGACGTTGGTTCATTTACGGTGCATTCGGATCATAGGGAGGCACCGTGTTGTTTCCACCATCATTACCGGAAGTAGCCATCTCAGATTATGAATTTTCTGTCTTGCGATTTTTAGAAATGAAGTACAGAATCTAAGATACACGAGGCAAACGGTAAAAGTACAAGAAATTTAAGGAGAAATAACTAAACAGCAAGCAAGCTGAGTCGAGAGTACTCTTCCCGCAAGACAGAAAATGCCACCGTAGTGCTCGGAAAAAGGCGGTCTATCCCCAAAGGTAAAACAACTTTCGTCTCGATCGAAGCAGCACCGCAGTCGATAGAGCTCCGACAAACAGAAGTGGAGTACGAGCAGAGTTGGCAGGGAAAAGGAATGCAGCAGCTAAGGAAGCAAGAATGCAGCTAAGAGCTATTTTTGGAACACTGTTGCATGCACCTGGGGATGCCTATTTATAGGCATGTCCACCACCTGGGGAGCGTGCTGGCAGTTAAGGCATGATGGCGGTTACGATGCGAGCCTTCCGGATTGGGCGATTACAGCGCACAAATCTCGGAAGCGTGCTGTTTGAATTCAAACAGACCTGTAACACCGCATACACTTCACGTGCTGACATGCTCACCATGTTACGCACACGTAGGCTCCACGCTGAACTATTGGGCTAGATAATCGAGCCCAGTCAACCCGTTTAGTCGCCAAAAAGATAAGGCACTTTCGGGCCAAGCCCAAACCTGAAGCCCGAGGCCCAAAGACCACCCAAAGACCAATTATCAAGTCAAGACCGGACTGGAGCCGGAGCCAGGGCCGAGGCGAGGCGAGGCGGGCGGCGGAGGTGGTGCGCGCGTAGGAGCACGGGGGCCTCGTCATGCGACACCCCTAACACACTCTGTTATTACATGGTTTAAGCACTTAGGTATTTAAACCAACAGATGTGCATTTAATTAACCAATGTGGGACATCATTAATTAGAAGTAATTAATATGCCCACATTATATTGTTATGCGTGCCACTTCGAGGATTGATTTCTCACTCACCGGAATTCGGTTTTGAGAAAATAAATATACTACGTTTATCTACTCGCGACGTAGTTCATCCTCGTAATATTTAATTACAATAAAATTAAATATTTTCACACGAGTAACTAACTCGAACCTATCCGGATTCCAATAATATCTGATTTTGATTTAGAGTTCCAATACATTGCATGATGCTCAATGGAACCTCTCTACATACAAACACAAATGTAACAGTCATTTAGACTCGATTAAGTTCATTGATTTTGAAATATTGAATAATAATGTTTAAAATTCAAATTAATAATAATTGAGTTAAAGTTTTGAGGTAATTTAATTATATCACTAGTCATACCAATATCAGTTATTATATGATCTCTAATATGCCCCTTTCATGAAAAAAAATAAAATTGTCATTGCTAGACTTAAACTTAATCCTAAGGCTATTGTTTGTTTAAAATTTCTTTAACCCTTGATCTATATAGAATAGAGATTAAATGTTAATAAGTGATAATATGTCAAATTTTTTCCTATTGGCGATTATACATCTTTAGTGGGACAGTTATATAGTTCAATGAAACATCTTATACTAACTAAATAAACATAATAAATTAATAAATCAAGTATAATATCTAATATATTTTATACTAATTAATAAGCACAATATACACTAATTAATTAAATATAAGCATAGATGTTGGAGTAGTCTCAACATCTAGCCCGAAAAGTAGTTCGCTAGTGTGTCTGAGACTGGGTCGATTATAGTTCGACAGAAGTGGGTCGAGTCGTGTAGGTCGAGGAGCAATTCGAGTTGGCTGGATATAGAAAAGATATGGTGCATATCTTGTTTCCTTGTTGAACAAGATTTATCCTTATCAGTATTAGATTTGGATAGGAATAAATCTATTAGAGATAGATTTAGATTTTGATATATCTTACCATATCTAGGTTCTTATATTTCTAATGTATCAAGAAATATATCTTTATAAATACCCCTGCTCCCCAACAATTTTAATTGCCCATTATTGTTACATACTTTGTATTTTTCTTCACCATAATAATATCATCAACGAGGAGGTTTGAAGAGTGGACGTAGAGCATAACTCGAACTACTATAAATTATTATGTTCTTTAATTTTTTTTTGCTACTTTTGTGTGCAATCACTTCAATTCACAACAATAGATATACTACTCCATATGCACGCACAGTACATTTGTTAGGAATTATATATTTATTATCTAAAAAAGATTATTTACTTAAAAAAAACGTGAGGGGAAATTTTGAAATATCTTGATTGGCCGCGTTGTTCTTTGACACGAATTTATTTTTGGTTGGGACAGTGCGTTATTGTATATGAGTTATATTTTTCATATATATATATATATATAGACTATAGTGAATAATTTAGATGACATTTGAAATGTGAGAGACTGAAGCATCGGAATCATGTATGACATCATATTGGCATGGCATTAAATAGCTTTAAGTATGCTGGGTGAGTTGTTAAATTCGAGCACAAACACATAAATACATTCATACATACATATCTATATATAATTGATGACTCAATAAAAATAAATGTTTATGAGAGTGTCAAAGTTTTTGTAAGTCCAACATTGAGATGTCTGAACA
>JAPKLW010000430.1:39695-112994 GCA_026898455.1 Plectranthus barbatus
TTTTATATTATATTATTGTTTTATTTGTTCCTAAATAATAGGGAATGACTCCACTACTTATAACCACTCAACACGTGAGTTTGTGGCTGATCGACGGTTACCTAGATCAAGTGGAAAGTGGGTTAGCTTCGTGCAGCACGTCCAAGGAGTGGAGAAGTGGGTACGAAGCTGTGCATTCCAAGCAAGAATAAAAAGGCACGAAGGGCTTGAAGAAAAGTTGAGCGATCATACTATACTTTCGAGCAACAAACCTTCAAGATCGTTTCGAGCCTGGTCCGTCCATATCTAGCTATCACAAGCAGTTTCCTGTTGACATAATCCATCTCCGGAGAGTTTCCAACGGTGGAGGAGTTGCAAGTTCAGCTTGTGATTAGCTTGTTTGTACGGTTTGTCCATAGGTGCTATCTTAGTGTCTATGTAGAGTGAGAATTATTCAAGGGAGTGAACCGAGAATAATTCGAACTATTTCTTTCTTTTTATTTCTCTGTGTAAAATTCATTTTTATATAGTGAAATTGTTTTAAGGCCGAAAGGCTCCCTGGGGAATAGCAATATTACCCAGAAATTTATCCGCTGCGTTTATCTCTAACACCAACATCATAGTCTAACATTTAAGTGTTTGACGTAAACTCGGGCACAAATACTTACAGTTTAAATGATAAGCGAGTATAATATGTGACTAATAATCAATTTAAAATCGTAATGGGACAACCAGTTCAGCATAAAAAAGCAAGAACTCATGAGTCGCATTTTAATTGATAGATAGTTCAACATTCAGAAATAACGGATGCATCATAAAAGCTCTCTCTCTCTCTCTCCGTGTGTATGTGATTTTTACAGTTGCACGTAGATTGTTTTGGTAGTTCGTATTTAAGAAGGCTTTACTATACATTCCTCGAGAAACAGCCAAATTTGTAGGTGGAAATCAAACCATGTCGATCATCCGCCATTAATGCAAACATGTTTCATACTTCAATTCCTTTCTATCTTTCTTCTCAAACTATCATTATTTTTATTTCTATCTTCAAAAATTTGATGAAATCTAAATTCATGCAGTTATTTTTACCATTTGGTTCAGTATTCATAATTCCAACCAACTTGAAAAATACAAAAAAATACCATTATAAAATAATGCGATCATAATGGTGCATGTACCCAATACGTAACTTTAGGTGAAACCGATCGAATTATAATGATTAATACGCGAGATATATATATAGATGGAAAAGAAAAAAAAAGTTTCGGAGAGAATAATTGAAGTATTCTTAAAAGAAATATTCATGACACACTTACGGAAAATGAATTATTCATCTAAGGCAATAAATAGGAGTAAGCCATGAAATATTACGTAAATCACAATCAAGAATTGATGAGCGTACTATAAATTATTGAAACAGTTAGAACCCCACTCTTAATTTCATTAATTTGGTAGAAATGATTCTAAAATTCATGAATTATTTGTAGACGTGACATGCTACTCCTATCGACAGGCTGGATTGATTAGTACATTGTTTTAGGGGGGTAAACTTGCATGTAATAATTAAAGATTTAATTTTTTTTATACCTTCAAGATGGACAAGTTTCTTAGTCCCACACTACTCTAATACACCAAATGGCTTGCCCTCACATATTTTCACACGATCACCCATCATAGTTTTATCTTTGTTGTAAATTGAAGCGATTGCGACACAAATAACTAACAGAAAAATACAAGAGCACAAAGAATTATAGTTGTTCGAGCGTAAGCTCTACGTCCACTTTTCAAGCCTCCTCGGTGATGATTTTATTATGGTGAAGAAATTACAAAGTATGTGACAATTACAATTGGTGGGGAGGAGGGGTATATATAGGGAGATATTCCTAATCACATAAGGAATATAAAACCTAGATATGGTAGTATATATTTAAACCTAAATCTATCTAAAATAGATTTATACCTATCCAAATCTAATACCAATAAGGATAAATCTTGTCCAACAAGGAAACAAGATATACACAATATATTTTTCATATCTATCCAACTCGAACTGCTCCTCGAGTTCCTCGACCTACACAGCTCGACCCACTTTACCGGACTAGTCTCCTCGACCCACTCAAACTACATCCTCGAGTTATATTGAGACTACTCCAACAATCTTAGTACGTAAAACATACTCAATTTCAGAGTTTTTCTAAAATAATTGATGCATTATATTGGTATCATTACGTTGTGGCTTATATTCATTTATTTCACTCTATGCACACCTATTGAAAATCATAAAAAATCGCTCATTATCTATATTCTAATTATGCACTACCGACGATTACTCCCTCCTCTAGTATCAGATTGTTACATATTCTTCATATCAACACATTCAAGCTATAATATCCCATGTTCAAAAAACTTCTATCAAGGAAATTTCGAAATTTATTCTTTATTTTGTTGGTCCTCAATTTATCAAAACAGAAAAGGGAAACCAAATTAGCACTGTGGATGTTATATTATCTCAAAAAAAAAAAAAAAAAAAAAACATTATGTATGTATAGATGAATGCAATATATCCGGGGCAAAATAAAACAATGGTATTAAATAGGTAGTATAATTGAATAAATAGAATAGGGGCACACCAACTGTCCCACAACAGGAATATTTAAAGTTTGGGTGGCTAAAAATAAATAAAAAGTGGAAGAGTGGTTGCATAAATGCGTGCATGCATGGGGATGATGCAATATTTGATGTTGGCAACGTAAGCATTCTATCATATTCTGTGCGATTCATCCATCTTTGCATTTAATGATCCTTTCGATAACTCTCCTATCTTATAGTTATATCATTAATTCCTCATATTTATATACGTACACACACACAATATTCAACCTCCTATTTAAACTATAAATAATATTTTTCGATATATTAATCATAACTGATAACATATTATTTGTTGTTCATAAGAATATTGTAAATTATAGATAGTAAACATAACACTTTAATTTACCCCTTGTATGAAGCGGATTCAGTGCTACCAAAATATATATGTTAACCTGTTAATTTTGTTTGATTAGTTAAAATATTATAATTAATTAATTTATATATTATGCTTACGTTAGAATATGTTATTTCTTATTCATGATTAATTAATATATTATGTATGCTCATTTATTATAATATGGCATTATGCATATTTATTTAGTACATTATTCTTCATGAAAATGCATAAATGCTCCTATTAAAAAGCATAACTCTCAAATAATCCTAACCATCCATACACCTAAATCAACAATCAAGATTGTTCCTAATTCTCAAATTTGAGAATATGCTAAATCGATCTATTGTGAAAGATCATGAAAATATACATTACAATTCAAAACATTATTCATAATTGATAGAAATTTAAAATTTGTATAAAAAATGTAAAATATAATGGATGAGGTGTAAATTGTTTCACCGAACCTAATTTTGTCACACCCCTAATCCCTATAGATATACACAAGCTCAAACATTATCAAAAAGCCATCACACAATTATAATTCATGAGTAAGTTTGCGTGTACCATTCACTGTTTCACACATTCACAATATCAACTACTCATATGTGCATAATAATACATACACAAACATAAATACTCACACACACACAAAAAAAAAACAATTCTTGACTTTGGTAATTAGCGACGAAATAGTGACGGAAATATTATCATAAATTTCTTTTTTTAGGACGAGATCAATATAATCCTCGGTCAAAATATGATAGTAATGCATTGTTTGTTGTCTCAACCCAAGTGGCAAGGACCATTATGTATGTTGGCCTCCAATTCCATTTATAATGAGGAAAATAGGGGAAGAAGAATTACTAAAACATAAAAAAACGCGGAATTTAAATGCTTGTGTGTTTGAAAATAGATGAGTAGGTAGTATTAAATGTAAGGTTGCATGAATTTATCTATAATTGTTTCAATATTTATGACCCCAATAAAGGCCAATAAATGAGACATCCATGCAATTAATCTTTGTAATATTTATGTGAGTTGTGCGACAATGACTGGTCCCCCAAATTATATAAATAATTTTGGAGATTCATTCCTATGCTTTTATCCAATATGGCCCATGTCACAAATTTGATGGTCTGCAAAAGCCCAAACTTCTTTGGAGCATTTTGGAGGCCCAAATCAATAAAAACATCAATTCAATCTATCTGCTAACATATTCGAGTTCCATTTTCCGAAAATATAATGAAGATGATGTAATAATTGGAAGACATGCATGCCACATTATTAAAATCATAACAATTTAGGGGTGGGTGGGACTGGGAGTCTGGGACCCCTCCAAAAGTGTGTCTTTACTTTTTATTCTCATGATTATCGATGCAAAAAGATCGAACATGAAAATTATATATAAACATATCTAAATGGGAATACTGTATTAAATTGATTGGTTGAAGCATTACATATAAAGCGATTGAACCAATTGAGGGTGCAGAGATTAATGCTCGACTCGACAAGAAGACAGGATACATAAGAAAGATTTTTTTATGTAATTTTGCTAAAGAGAAGACAATAAAGAAAGTTTGAGATTGTCTCAAAACGAAATTCTTCAAGGTAAATTGGTTGAAGAATGCAAAAATACATATATTGATGAGTGAGATCGATTTGATGTGCATGAAGGACAGAGAGTCCTTTGATCAGTACGTTGGACGATTCACTACAATGTCTGTGGCATACTCAAGTCTTGGAGGAACCCTCAGTGACTCTAATCTCATGAAAAGCTACTCGATACAGTGCCAAAAAAGCTCATTAGTGTGGTGGCTGACATCAAATAGTTCTTTGATCTCGAAAAGCTTACCTTTGAAGATGCTGTCGGAAGCTCAAAGCTTTTGGAGCGCATGTGCAAGAAGAGTGTGGATGCACGCATGAAAGAGGATCAAGTTTTTCTCACTCAGGCGGCCCGACAGGGGTTTTCGGCTTAGCCTACCACTAACGAGATCATGCTTGAAACTATTTATGAAGCCTCTTTAGTTAAGCTATTTATGAAGCCTCTTTAGTTAAGCTAGCTCAGGCTAGGCTCCAAAATAGGCTTGTGAAATCTAACCGATCGACCTATTTAAATAATTATATATTATATAATTAATTAAATATATTTATTATTTAAAATTAAAACTATATTTATAATTTATAAATAAAAAATATATTGAATAATTTATTTGTTACCAAGTAATAGATTTATATAATAGACATATTTGATATTGAGATTATATAATATATTTATAATTTAAAAAACATTTATAAATATAAAATAGCTTCAAATAGGCTTTTAATGGCTAAGAATCAGATCTAATTAACTTAAAAGGTCAGACTCGAGCTTTAAAAAACCTATTGTAGGTAACATGTTATAGGCTTAGACTTCTTCCAATTATGACAGGCCCAGATCTACTGAGCGAAAGCCGACTTGGCCTATTTCCACCCTATTAGGGAGTCGTCATCTTCCCAACCGAGAAGGGTTCCCATAGAGGGTGGGAATCATGGATGTAGTGATAAAACTTGAGGGAAAGGTGGACGAGGAACTCATCAAGATAAAAGTCACATTCGTTGTTACAATTGCAACGAGATGAGGCACTAATCCACACAATGTCGAGTAG
This sequence comes from Plectranthus barbatus, assembly GCA_026898455.1. Classification (NCBI taxonomy): domain Eukaryota; kingdom Viridiplantae; phylum Streptophyta; class Magnoliopsida; order Lamiales; family Lamiaceae; genus Plectranthus; species Plectranthus barbatus. The sequence goes on from JAPKLW010000430.1 coordinate 45,306, forward strand.
CAATGAAGAACAAGGAAGCTCACCTTACCCACATTGATAATATGGAGTTGGCTCTACTTATGACAATTTCTGAGGAGAAGTCAAAGTAGCTTGAAAAAATGTTTGGTTTTTAGACAATGAAGCTAGTAATTATATGATTGATGATAAAGGAGAATTTGGAAACGGAATTAATGAGAATATCCGTTTTGGAGATGGTTCGATAGTATAAATTGAAGGAAAATGTTCTGTCATTCTCAAATGTAATAATAGAGATCAGTAATTATTTTAGTCGCAAAAATTTACACATTCATTTAAGAAAAAGGTTCCACTTAAACTTTTCGGCCATATTGGACCTTTCTAAAATAAGAAAAATGAAATATTATATTATTTTTTTGGGATATAGCAATAAAATAAAATTAATGAATTTTACTTAATTGTTAACCGATATTTAATGGCATAAATTCATTAATGTAATAATGGACAGATTGCATATATCCTTTTGTTAGTATGAAATGGAAGTATATATGGATGCGTAGTAGCAGTAAATATTTCCGAAAGCAAAATGCTTACATTTCTAATTCTAAAAGGATAATCAATACATTTCGATTTTAATAAAAAATAGGAATTTTATCAATTCAGGACCTTAAAGATAGTTTAATTATCGATTTAGCATTCAAAACATTAATTCTCAATTCAGGATTTGAAAGATCACAATACAATTCTCAATCCAAGACCTCAATATCAGGTCCTGGATTGAGAATTGTTTGATCTTTCAAGTCCTAAATTAACAAATATCTTTTAGGTCCTGTATCGATAATTAAACTATCTTTTAAGTCTTCAATAGACAATTCTCCTAAAAAATATAATTTGCTAAAATATTAACTTTATGCATTACATTACATGTCAAAATAGTCATAAAATCAACAACAACAACAACATAATAATAATAGGCCACCATTATTTGTAATTTGATTTGTCGAACCCATTTTGAGCCTATCTAAGGGTAAAAGCAAGTCGATAAAATGAATTAAGACCCAATAAGCCTAATTTAATGCGAATAGCCCAAGTCTGACCAACGATGTCTTCTAAAAATCCGTTAAGGACATATGTTATTAGAACTACCTCGAACGACCTCTCCTCGAGGTTCTTGTCTAGGGGGCTTAAGAAGCCCCACCAAAACCGACAACATTTATCTTTCGTCAAGAAAAAGTGGGCCATTTTTGCGTTCGAACATGCAGATATGTTGGGGATCAATCCGTCAATCATCTCCCACCGAATGCAGGTCGATCCGACATTTAGACCCGTTCAGCAAACAAGAAGATGTTTTGCCCACGAGAAAAACATTGCTATCATGAAGGAAGTGCAAAACCTAATAAAGGTGGGTTTCATTCGGGTGTTCAAATACCCGAATGGCTCACCGACGTGGTAGTGGTTCCCGGAAAAAAATGGTAAGTATGCGTGGATTACACCGACTTGAATAAGGCATGCCCTAAGGACCCCTTTCCCCTGCCGCATATCAACCGGCTCATTGATGCAACGGCCGGGCACGAGGTGATGACCTTCATGGTCACCTTCTCAGGCTATAATCAAATTTTAATGCACCTACCGGACCAAGAGAAAATAGCCTTTAAGACCGATCAAGGGATATACTACTACAATGTGATGCCATTTGGCTTAAAGAATGCAAGGTCGATTTACCAACGCCTCATGAACAGGATCTTCGCACCGGTCTTGGGTCGAACCATGGAGGTTTACATAAACATGCTCGTTAAATCACCCAACTTGGATGAGCACCTTGACCACTTGTCTGAAACCTTCTGAATCCTCGATAAATTTAATATGAAGCTGAATCCAGCCAAGTATCTGTTCGGGGTCATGACGGGCAAGTTCCTAAGTAGAAAGGGAATTGAGGTTGATCCAATCAAATCAAAGTCATTCAGGAGATCGGACCACCAAGCTCGACAAAGGACGTACAGAGAATGATCAGAATACTCGCCGCCCTAAGTCAATTCGTACCTCGTTACTCCAATCACACCAGTCATTTAATCGAGCTACTACAGAAGGCAAAGTGGTTCGAATGGACCACGGAATGCGACGAGGCTCTCAAGTAACTCAAGGAATACTTGTCAACACCACCAGTCATGTCAAAGCCATTGCCAGGAGGAATGTTGCAGCTCTACCTAGCAGGACCGAGCTGCCAATGGTGGTCTACGAGGAATGCAAGTCTCATCACCCCGTGTACTATGTGAGCAAAACTTTGCTCAATGCCGAAACCTGATAATTGGCACTCGAGAAACTGATCCTAGACTTGATGATGGCCTCAAGAAATTTACGCCCATATTCGAGTCGCAAGAAATCATGGTAGTGTCAAGCTTCCCAATCCGTGACATCCTCTCGAAGTTAGATTTTTCAAGAAGGATGATCAAAGGCGTGGTCAAACTGGCGGGGGCTTTGGACTACAGTTCTAGCCTTGGACCACTATGAAGTGACAGATACTGGCGCACTTCATTGTTGAATATGTTGGAATTGTATACATAAAAGCATTATGATTGGTATATTGGGAAACGTTATGTTTGATATACTGGTAATCATTAATGACTTGCAATAAACAACTCCTGTTTGAATTAACAATCATACGATGCGAACAAACACATCCAGTTATCTCGTCCATAGGGAGATCATACGGTGTGTAAGAGATCACAGAAGATCGTATAGATCGTTCGACCTAGCGAGATATAAACAGTTATCACAGCTCAGAGTTTCTGGTTTGGCTGTCGGTTTAGGCTGCGGCACACAAGTCCATAAGTGGTTTATCTTGACTGCTTTGTGTGACCGGTACATCTCAATGTATTGATAGGATCAACAGTGAGATGAACCATTCTACTTGACATATGAATGAGTAAAGATCTCGGTAACTTGGTCGGATCTAAAGTCTATTGAAAGCTGAGGGGCACACATGGGTTGACTGTCACTTTGACTTGCTATGGTGGAGAGTCTTACATGTACTCGTATATCTGCATCTTGTGTGATGGCAGTTTGTGTGGGGTTTCCTCAGGCTGGATTTAGATAACCATATCCGTTTCAGGATGGTGACATTCCCTGGGAAGCTCACGAGGTTCGTTATGCTAAGTCCTGCAGGCTGAATCATTGATTCAAGCATAAGCGATAAGGGTTGAGTGGTACTACTCAGGAATAATAAGAGATTAATTAATTACAGCTAATTGTCATACGCTGAATTAATTAATGAATGTCTGAAACCTTAAATATGGGGATTAACCAAGTCAATGCAACCCGTTCCTAATAACGTGGTAATAAAGGGGTAGGTCAGCATTAATTCTCTGGTGGCATGAATTAATGTTTATTAATTAATTATGTTCTGGGTTGAACATGGAATTAATTAATAGGAGGCCCACTTTATTATTTGCATTTGATCCCTGGTCTGGCCCAACACTGCTCAGAGCCCATTAGGGTTTATTAAACCCTAATAGCCCATTCTCATATCTATATAAATAGATGAATCTCTCACTTGCCCACATAAGTTTAAGTTTGATTTTCAAATCAGAAACCCTAGAGAGATTGTGAGAGAGTGGGCGGCTGTAGATCCGGTAGCGTATCCTCACCAGATTTCCGGATCGAGCAAGGGAACAGATCAGAAGATCAGATCTGTAGGAACACCATCGTTTTGATCGATTCCAGATTCAGATCTGCACCATCTTCATTGCCATCATCGATCTAGATCTGTAGATCAGTCCTTGGAGTTTCAGGTATTCCTTTGGATCTACGAATTAAATTAAATAGGAGCATGCATAGGGCATTCACTGTTTGGCATGACATTTATTTTGATATCCATAAATCGAATCCGGAGTTTTAATAAATGGCGATTCATGTCGCCTATTGTAGACTCAGTTCCTATAATTGGTATCAGAGCCAGGTTCGTATTTTATGGCTCTGTTGGAAAATAAATTTGACAAACAGTTTATGCATGTTATTTTATTTATCGTGGATGGATTTAATTTTATCGTGGATGTTTTTGTTCTCGTGGCCCCTCTCTGTTTTGTTTTTGGTTTTAAATCGCGAGAAAATCCGCGATTAGATTGATAGGAAAATATGTAATAGACTAGATTTGTTATTTTATTTTATTCAATCTGTAAACTGGAATACATGGAGAACAAGAACAGCGACAAGGTGGCTCAGCAAGATTCCGGCGACCGCTACAGCCGCGCGCAGGCGGCGCGCGGTGGTGGCCGGCGGCGGCGGCCGTCGACAAGTGAGGCAGTGGCTGCGCGCAGCTGCGAGCGGCGGATCTCTGCCAGCAGCCGCATTTTTCCCGTCCAAACACGCAGCCCACTTCTGTCTCTTCCTCGCGCACGCAGTGGCGCCGGCTCCGGCCGGCGCGGGTCCCTGTGAACTGGCGAAGGCCTTGCGCAGGTGCGCACGGCAGTGGGAGGCGGTGTTTGCGGTGCTGCTGGCCGGAGAATGTGCGGCGACCTGCGACTGCAGCAGAAGTCGCGAATCGCGACAGCAGCAGGACAGGCGTGTGCAGCCGCGTTCGGCGGTGGCTCTCCAGCCGGTGGTGTCGAGCGGGTCCGGCAAGTCGTCGGCGGCGGCTAGGGTTTTGGGTGGTGAAGATGTAGGCTGCAGTTGCTAGGGTTTCTAGGGTTTGGGCTGCTCGGGCCCGACGGCCCGGATGCGGCCCGAACTGCTGAAAATTAGGGTTTCTGCTGAAATTAGGGTTTTACAACCTAATGGGCTTGGAACCCTCATTTCTGGCCCAAATTGCAGTATTATTCTAGCCCAAAATTGCAGATTTCAAATTGTGAGAGAGATGGATTTCAAAATTGCCATAATTATCCTGAAAGAGTCTTTCGATGAAACCGGAGAGAAAGTCTCTGTAAAATCAATACCTTCCTTTTGAGTGTAACCTTTAGCTACAAGACGTGCCTTATACCTCTCCACATTACCATTTGCATCCCTCTTGGTTTTAAATATCCATTTGCAACCAATTGGTTTTGCACCTTCTGGCAATGGGACAAGGTCCCAAACTTTATTGTCTTGCATAGATTTATACTCTTCTTGCATGGCATCAGTCCAATTTTGAGAGTTACAAGTTTTCATTGCCTGATGAAAGTTGATTGGGTCATCTTCCATCATTCCATTATCATCCTCATGAAGAAATACAACATAATCATTTGAAATAGCATTTCTTCTTTCTCTCGTGGACCTCCTTAATGACACTTGTTCTTGAGGTTGTTGAGTTTGTTGAATATTGTCTTGTTGAGGTTCCTGATTCACTTCTTCATCGATGGTCGGTGTTAGAACATGACCATCAATAGTGATAATAGGGATTGGAGTTAAATCCAATTCCTCCTCAAACAAAATATTCCTGACTTTATTTTTCCCTCCAAACTCAATATCCTCAAAGAACACCGCAGTTCCCGTCTCAAAGATGTTCCTTAATGTGGGATCATAAAACTTGTAACACCTAGATCGCTCAGAGTAACCAATAAAATAGCTGCTCACTGTTTTGGAGTCCAATTTCTTTTCATTTGGCCTATAAGGCCTTGCCTCAGTTGGACATCCCCAAATGTGTAAATGTTTTAGACTAGGCTTTCGACCAGTCCAAAGTTCATAAGGTGTTTTTGCAGCTGCTTTAGTTGGTACTCTATTGAGAATGTATGTTGCTGTCTTTAATGCTTCTCCCCACAAAGACTCAGGTAAAGTAGAATGAGCAATCATACTCATTACCATATCCTTAAGAGTCCTATTTCGCCTTTCAGCTACACCATTCATACTTGGTGAACCTGGCATGGTGTATTGTGGGACGATACCGCATTCCTCTAGAAATCTAGCAAAAGGTCCTGGACGTTGTTCACCTGAGCCGTCATATCTGCCGTAGTATTCACCACCACGACCAGATCTGACTTTCTTAATTCTTTTGTTGAGTTGATTCTCAACTTCAGCTTTATATGATTTGAAAACGTCCAGAGACTGAGATTTCTCATGAATGAGATATAGGTAGCCATAACGTGAATAATCGTCTATGAATGTGATAAAATATTGTTGAGCATTCCAGGAAGCCGTAGGGAATGGACCACAAATATCCGTATGAATCAATTCTAAGACGTCTGTAGATCTTTCGGCACCTAATCTCTTAATTTTGGTCTGCTTTCCCTTGATGCAATCTACACAGACATCAAAATCTGTGAAATCAAGAGACTCTAAAATACCATCAGACACAAGACGCCCAATTCTATCTTTTGAGATATGACCTAATCGTTTGTGCCATAATGATGCTGAATTTTCCTTATTTAATTTTCGCTTAGTACCACGCGATTCAGTTTGCAAGGTTTCATTATAAGAAGCAATTGTTTCCAACAAATAAAGGTTGTCATAAGCATTTAAATAACCAGTTCCAATAACATTTGAATTCAAAGACAAACTGAACTTATTGTTTCCAAATGAACAAGAATAACCAGATTTGTCCAATAAAGAAACAGAAACCAAATTTCGTCTGAAAGACGGAACAACAAAAGTGTCTTTCAAATCCAAATAAAAACCAATTTCTAACAACAACCTAAAGTTCCCAATTGCTTCAACTTCCACCGATTTTCCATCGCCCACAAAGATGTATCTTTCATCATCATTTGGCTTTCGGCAGCTCAGGCAACCCTGCATAGAAACACTTATGTGAGTAGTAGCACCAGAATCTATCCACCAAGTGTTTCTAGGTACTGAAGCTAAATTAACCTCAGAACAGACCAAAGCAAGAATAGTACCTTTCTTTGCACGCCAAGCGTGGTATTTGGCACAATCCTTCTTCATGTGTCCAGCCTTATTACAAAAGAAACAACCCGGAGGAGATTGTTGTTGTTTCTTTTGAATTGGACCCTTAGCAGCTTCATTCTCAAACTTTCTTTTCTTGCCCTTATCCTTAGAGGTACCAACATAATGAGCACTTTCAGTTTTATCTTGCTTCAACCTTTCTTCCTCTTGAACACAATGAGAAATGAGCTCATTAAGAGACCATTTCTCCTTTTGACAGTTATAACTAATTTTGAATTGGTTAAACTGTTGAGGAAGCGAAACCAAAACCATAAGAACGAGCAGTTCCTCAGAAAGCTCAATCTTAAGTGCTTTAAGTTTTGAAGCAATATGAAACATCTCCATAATGTACTCCCTTATGTTTCCTTGACCCTTATACTTCATAGACATCAAAGATGTCAAAAGTGAAGTCATTTCAACCTTATCGTTTTTAGCAAAACACTTCTCAATTTCGTCAAGAAAACCTTTAGCCTTAGTGATTTCCTCAGAATCAGGACCTCTAAAGGCATCCGGAATGCTGTGCTTCATAATCATTAGACTCATGCGATTAGAACGATCCCACCTCTCAAATTCCCTTTTGGCATCAGGGGTGCTATCCGCAGTGAGAGGTGCAGGTTGTTGTTCCCTTAATGCAAGGTCTAATTCCATACAGCCCAGCACAATCATTAAATGTCTTTTCCATTCCTTGAAATTTGTCCCATTAAGCATGGGTACAGAATTGATATTAGCAGATATTGTAGCAGCAGAAGAAGAATTAACTGAAAATAGAACAAAAAATAAATCACATAAAAAAAACATAATAATCCCATCTCAAGATACCAAGCACAACATTAATATCAAATCTTTGGATAGTAATATTAACTGTAAGCGGTACTCTTGTCGTAGCAATCAAATATTGACAATAAGTTATGTCAAACAGTAATCTATCTTTGGATAGATATCCTGCTCACATGAATGATTCCTCATAATTGTCACATATTTATCACCACAGGTATGCATGAAATTCGGCCAAATATTAATTCACCTTTGGGTTAATTAACAAACGCATGAATTACAAACATACAATTGTCTTAATATATTCAAATAAATCAATCTACACAATAGAGGTCACTTTGGCGACGTATTCGTTTCAATCAATTTATTCAAATAAATTTAAATACCAAAATCATGTTATAAAAAAATAACATCTTAAATCCAGAAGAAACAATACGAACCAAATCATGTTATAAAAATTAATGCATCAAAATTAATGAAGCGCAATTCATAAAATTCCAAAATCTACCGCAACATCAATATTCATAAAACTTTCCAGCAGACTTAAAAATTTTGCAGCATTAATTATGAACCAAGTAAAAAAATCATCACGGCAATTAAATAAAAATTCATGGCGCAAGCCGCAATGTAAATCCTCAACAATTCACGCCAATGATTAAACAATTAAGGAAAAAATTCGGCGCATCAACGAATTTCCGAAACATACCGAAACCATAAATTCATAAATTTCTCCATGGCCGCGCAAAGAATCTCACGTAATTAAAAATCCTCAATTTACATAAACAAATTCTTCACAAAATTTAATACGTAAACAATATTATGAAACTTAAATTCCACACGGCAATGCGAAACAATTAATTGCCGCAATAATTTACGCAACAAATGAGATCACCGAATACGATCACAAAATCAACAGATCTCAGAGAATCATCAATAGAGTGGCTCTGATACCACTTGTTAGAAATCATAATGCAATTCTCAATATTAGGGTTCAAATCAATTCTGATCAATACCCTAATCATTACTCTATGATGATAAACTGAAAATACATAAACGCGGAAGCACTAACCTGAAGCCATAATTGAAGATCTTGAATCGCAGTTGATCTTCCAAGAATACGGCTTTCTCCTGGTAGGGTTTTCTCTGATGGGGAAAAGAAAACTGAAGAACGTACGTTTCTTGGGGACCAGACTGAATATATATATAATTAATTTTGCCAATTAATTATCTGATATTTATAATTTGACCCATCACCAAAATATAAATATATATCTTTAAATAATATATTAATTATAATAGCAATATACATTAAATATAGTATATATATGTCCAATAAAAGATTTAATCCTAAATTAAATCTAACAGGATTAAATTAAGTGAGTAAAGGTTATATTATGTATCTTTACACTAAATATGCATGCTTATTATATATTTATATTATATATTACACAATGTTGAAAACCAGAGAATTTCTGCATTAATAAAGTTGTTAGCGGTATTCTGATCCATTGAGTTTCAAATATACCGATACAGATCGATGTTATTATTCCAAGAATTATATTGAAAATACTAAAGTAGTCCTACGCAATTACTTGATCCAATGTTTACCTCTTAATCGGCCCAAGCCTAGAATAATTCTCAAAAAAATATTAAAGAATAGAAAAAAAAAAAACATTTTATTTAAATTTAAAAAATATTGTAATTGAATGAAAAATCAATGGTTGGAATTGACTTCTTAGTGTTCATTCATATTTGATTAGTTCCTTCTATTACTATATATATATTGTATTTGAAGCCTTAAACTAAACATCATGAATTGATTTCTGGAGCAGAAAAATAATGGAACAATATAATGTAGAAAGGAGAGTACATAAAGAGAGAGTTTTTTCATTTTTACATTCAACATTTGGATCATTTCTAGTCTGCACAAAGAGAGTTTTGCAACGTCAAATTTCCCCATTGCGCCCAAAAACTATGGTTTCCACTTTCCATGGTTTTATTGGCATAGCTTACACCAGTAATTTCATAAGGGAGTTTCCCACTCTCTTTCTTTCTCTCTCTCTCTCTCCTTTTTTTTTTTTTTTTTCCTAAACATTGATTACAAGTAGTCCTGCAAGAATTATCGTGAAGACAAAAAATAGAAATAAAAGACAGGATTGTATTTACCCTGATAAATAAACAAGAAGAAACTGAGACAGTGTGTCTAGTTCTTTTCAGCCGCAGTTCTGCTGCTAGGCCACAATTTGCTGAACATTCTCTTAGGTCTGCTGGGAGTCATGCTGAGTTTGGACGAGTTATGGGTGAAATCAAGGTCTAGATCATGATCATGCTCTTCATCCAGCTTCATCTTCAGCGTAGAAGCATTTGATTTTGGCGACTTCAGGTCCAGAACAGCCTTTTGTTTAGATGGATTGTTGCACACTGCTAATAGTGCCTTGATGTTGGTCGGCAGCTCCGCGACCTGACCGCCGGCCATGGCTGCTCGCGCTTGCTCGAAGAAGAGTACTTGAACCACCACCCTCAACGGCAGCATCTCGTTCTGTGCAGCGTGCATGCACGCCTCCACAGACAACTTCTTGCAGTCCAGTATGCGGCATAGCCGCTTTCTCTCGCTCTTGCTCAGCTCTGGATGCCCCTGCATTTCATTTCACACCATTTGTTTGTAAACCTTAAAATGAGACATGAACTATATAGCTGCATGTGTCTACCTTGAGGAAAATGTCAATGGCTTTGTAGAGATCATCGTGATCAAGCCTGGCGAATTCTGGGATGGCTTCTGCAACAGCAATGAATTTGGAGAGAGGGAGAGTTGTGTCCTTGGCTATCCTTTGAAGGTATCTGTCCACAATCTTTGCCACCTTGAGCTTTGAGCTGTGAGATGCAGAGGATGACCTCCTGCTTTCCTGAAACATCAGCTCCACCGCGTTCTCGGCTGAGCGCGATCTCCGCCTCTCGAAATCACCCTTAACACGGGGAGGGGAGGTTGGGGGGCTCTGCCCCTGCAACATGAAGTGATCTAATATGGTGATCACAACATCCACGTCATATATCATCTTCTCATCATCTGAGGGTATCAGCAGATCTCCAACTGAGGCTTCCTCCAGTTGAACCCCGATCCTCCTTTCGAGCTCCTTCTTCGACGAGGAAGAAGCCCTCAGTATGTTAGCTGCCTTCAACAGCTTCAGCAGGAAGCTGCAAGAAACCTCCCCTTTCTCACAGGGAAGCAAGCTGACTATGGATTCCAACAGCAGCCTGTGCTTTGTGGTCATCTCCCCGGCAGAATCGAGCTCGTACTTGGATATGTTGATGTTGGGCAGCCATCTTGAAGCATAAACACGCAAGGCGTCACCAATGAGGCTGGAGGGAACCTTGCCACCAGATTTGATGGCTATCATCGTTCTCCAATAAAGGTCAATCCCCAACTCTGCCAAATCTTCACCCCACCACCCTTTACTCATGGACTTGTTGTGCCTCTGGCTCTCTGACCCATTGCAGGAAGCATCATCCCTTCCACCACGCCTCGAGTAGCTGTGGGACAAGCTCACCTTCAGGGGATGGGACACGACTTTGGAAGCAACGGCTTCAATGCAACGCGCTGTCAGGCCGAGGTCCTCGGACCAGAGAGGGAAGGACTTTGTGGTTTGCAAGGTGAGAATGGAGTCCCTCCATCCATGAAGGATGCAGGAGTTGAAGAAGACTTCAATCTTGTATATGAGGTTACCCTTCTCAACATCCTCACTCATTTGAAGGTACTCTGCTGCACAGCGGATGGAGACGACGTTGTAGGCGCTGAGTGTGATGGTGATGCCATAGCAGAACTTCGCACACAAATCAAAGGCCTCAACTCCTCCTGGGAAATCTGGCAGCTGAACTATCTGAAGCTGCAACGCCTCCTGGCTCTCCGCACACAGCCTCTGCAACCGCAAGGATTTGGACAGCAGGGGAAACTGCAGTGTTTTTTGTTTTCAAACAAACTTTCACATCCAAGAAGCATCAAATTTTGATGAACATATATTAAGCAGTGGTTTCACCTTATGCAGTAAATATCTGGTTCCCTTAACTTGAATGATGATATCACTCGACACTTCTGATGATACAGACCTAAATTCAAGAAGCTTGATTTTTATTACACAACAGAATCAAAGCTGAAAAGGGTCCAAACAATTAATTTACCTCATGGAATCTGTAGTGTAGAATGAATCGGGACGAGATCCGAGTTTCATAAACTTCATTTTTGCAAGACGACTCCTATTTTTGGTGAATAAACTATGGGAATTGATCACACCTTCATTTTCTAAGTGAGACAAACACCAACTTCTTCGCTGTTGTTTTTCCAACACCACTAATGCAGAAAGTTCCAAGTCCAGCTGCAACCAATAGATTTTGTCGGAAGCCAGACAACCACTGCTAAATTCCACTATTCTTGTTCTCCAATCTTGTTTGCCAATAACAGAAAAAAATTAAATCATGAATTCCATCTCACCATAACATGAGCAATCTTCAAGTTAAAGCACGAAGGATCGAGGAGGGATGCATAATTGTAATTTCAAGAACTGAAACAGATACCGAATTTATACACACATATCCGATTACATGCAAACATAAACAAAAGAGAATCCCAAAATCAACGATCCATAACAAGAATAACAATCACACACACATACATACAACCACAAGTTCAATTTCTTTGTCACACCCTTTATCTAAAACACCATGAACATTGAGTATTTACCCACCAAAAACATTCTTGAGCAACGAATACGCAACTGAGTTTAGAAAAAGGCAGAATAAAATATCACCACATCCTGGAAAAAAAAAAGGAAAAGAAAAAAAAGTTAAGGTTGTTTTTGTACTCACAAAGTCACAAGTAACTGCCAATCATTTCCTGGTGGCTATTTCTTTCCCTCTTATCTTCCCCCCTCTGTTTTTGAGCAGTAATATTTGTGAGCTTAAACCACGGTGCCAGCGTAGCGTGCAGGTAGTGAGAGAAAAGGCGACGCCCACGTGCTTATCCTGCGCCCACTAGTGTCCCTCTCCCTCATCATTGCCACTCCAATTTCTTCACTACCACTATTCTTGTTTTCTCAATAAACCCGGATTATTTTAGTCCACACCACAATCGTACGCCGCTCTATATGCAATATTTGGAGAGGGTGGGGGTGGTGGCGCAGACAAACATAATACATATATTAAGACATCAAGTTTGTAAAGTGTGTGGTAGAATAAGATATGGGATATAAATATTGAAGTGTAGGGTGAGAAATAATATAGATTTTAAGAGGAGAAAGAAAAGGGGAGAGATGATTAAAAGAGGAAATAGGAATTATTGCATCACTATCAACTAAAACTGCTTTTCTAGACTGCAACTGTTGTGGCCGGCGTACTGACCTCAAGTTCTTGATATGATGTATATATAAATTGGTTGGATTGGAAATTGCCCTTATCTTTCTCTGTAATAACGCATGAAATTGCTGCTTTAATGCATGAAGCTAAGGGGCCATGCAAATTTAATGCTCGTGTGGAAGCTAGGTAGGAAAAATATGCATGTACATACATGATACATACAAATAATTTTATTTCACTAAATTTAAAAAAAAAAGATGATTTTTTTTTTTGATAAAAATAAAATTGAAAAGAAATGAGGGGGGTTAGCTGGCAAATCATCATCGTCTTGCTTTTCATTACGAGATAACTACTCTTGAATTCTTTTGGCACTAACTTTTTCATTGTAGCATATAATTGACTCTTTGCTGGACATTTGAAATAATAATTATAAGAGTGATTGAAAAAGTTGAATTTTTCTTCTCCTAATTCGAGATCATAATAATAATAATCATACCTTAGACAGCCCAGTTGAAGATTGTGTGGCGTGTAAAACATGTTAATGAGATTATAAAATGGGGATTCATCTAAATCGAAGGTAAAAACTTTAAATATGTATAATTATTTTTATTTTGAACTTCAGAAATCATTGAGTACCATATTTCACACAATTTATTAATGGCTTTTTAGTTTTTTGCTTCCATATACATAAAATATTACTACTTTGAATTTTTTTTTTTCCATACATTTTTGTGAAACGCTTTTCTGCATTGGATCCTTCTAGTTAAAAGGTACATATGTTGTTATTATCTCTTAGATGCGGAGTAGGGCAGCAATTTCCAATTTGACACGATAATTCAATATGAACTTAATACGAAAAAAATGGGTTGGGTCAATCTATTTAATTTTTGGGTTAATTTCGTGACTCGGTCAACCCGCCCAACCCATTTAATTTTCGTGTTGGGTTCGGGTCAATCTCGGGTTGACCCGCGAACCCATTTGACCCACCAATAATATTAATTATTATTATTATTATTTATGAAATATAATTAAATAAAAATTTAATAAATAAAATATAGCTTAAAACCAAAATTCTTAAATAGTTAAAACAAAATTTTATTTTAAAAATAATTAACACAATTTATTAATTTTTAAATTAAATTAACACATTTTTTTTTATTTTTAAAATAATTAAACAGATCATTTCGAGTAGGGCTGGCAATTCGTGCGTGTTGGGTCGTTATCGTGTCGACCCATTAAGAACACAAGATTTCGTGTCGTGTTCGTGTTGTTTTCGTGTTGGATCATGTTACATGATAATATATCGTGTTATCCGATAATTATATCGTGTTCGTGTCGTGTCGTGTTCGTGTTGTGTTCGTGTCAGATTCATGTCAATATCGTGTTAACATGTAATTATCGTTTCGTGTTAACGTGTAATTATCGTTTAAACTTATAATTCTTGGGTTCTTAACAGGTAATTATCGTGTTTTGTCGTGTTCGTGTCGTGTTTAACCCTATTTTTATCGTACAGGTTCGTGTCGGGTTATCGTGTCGTGTCAGAAATTGCCAGCCCTAATTTCGGGTCAGTTTTGGGTCGACACGAAAATAAATGGGTTGAGTTCGGGTTGATATTTCTTACCCGCGAAAATATACGGGTTGGGTTTGGGTTGGCGTGTAACTTGTTATTATCAGGTCACAACCCGACCCGCCAACCCGAACCCGACCCATTTGCCCACCCCTAGGTGCAAGTGGTGGCAGGTAGATAGATAGAGATGAGATCAAGTAAATAAAAAAACTTCCTCTGATAAAAAAGAATGAATCATATACATTAGACCTAAATAAGTCAATGGTTGATATGCAATCAAGCAACAACTAAAATAAAATCAAGCAATTTCTTGATTGTATTTTAGTTGTCGTTTGATTATTATGTTGTTTGATTGTGTTTCATTTGTTGCTTGATTTTATATCAATCATTAATTTATTTAAATCTAAAGGATATGATTCATTCTTTTTTCTCTCAAGGGACTTTTTCTTACCTGATCATACGAGAACTCCCCTTATCATGTGAACATAAGAACTAATCTCGGCCATCCAAATTGGAGATCCAATGCTCAAGACTAAATAAATCTCGTCTGCATTAAAGTGTAGTAACATGCATTGAAGGGTAATTATTAATATTTTTTCTCTCTCCTCTAAAATTATCTTAAATCTTTAAATGACCATAACTCTTTCGATTTAGATTATTTTTTAATGTATCATATTTCAAATTAAAGGTAATTTAATTATCTTTCAAACAAAATCCTTATTGAATATGTTTCAATTTAAAAATCATCGTAAAAAATGAAAATTAGTGATTATATGTATAATTCTCGTAACAGTACACGAATTCTTATATAATGAATGGAGTTATAGTATATAATGCATAATATGATAGATAAAATACAACATGTTTATTTCAGCGAAATCATCATTCATCTTTATATGTGCACTTGTTATGTATTATATAGCAATAACATATGCATTATAATGAAAATAATATAATTTTTCTTTAAAATAAATGTAATATCATATATAATATGCATAATTCTCGTAACAGTACACGAATTCTTATATAATGAATGCAGTTGCACAATATAATGCATGAAGTTATAGTATATAATGCAAAATATGATACATAAAATGCAACATGTTTATTTCAGAAAAATCATCATTCATCATTATATTTGCACTTGTTATGTATTACTCCCTCCGTCCCGCAGGAGTAGTCTAATTTCTCATTTTTGTTTGTTCCATAAAATAGTCCCATTTTCCTAAAAATGCAAACTTTTTCACACTCACCAATAGAATATTAACACTCACAAACATTGATAACTATGCCCGGGAGAAATGAGACTACTCCCGCGGGACGGAGAGACTATATAGTAAACATATGCATTATAATGAAAGTAATATAATTTTTTTCTAAAATAAAAGTAATACTATATATAATGGAGGAAATAATACTGTATAATGATAGTAATATTGTTCTAAAATAAGAGTAATACCATATTATAATGCATAAAGATGCATGTTAGGTATATAATGAATATTATGTATATAATGCATGTTTCCTAGGTATAGAATGCATGTTTGTTATATATATAATGCATGTTGTTGGTCCCGAGATCAGAGTGCAAATTGTGCAGCGGAAGGTTTTGAGTATGCAGCGGAAGTATAAAATAACAGTTGCACTGGTTTGTTTAAACAGAGTATAGTCAGTTTTGGGTGTGGAAAGTTTAAGCTTAAGTCTCTGTTTTGGCTTAAGTCAGTTTCACAGTATATACGCTTTAATACTTGGACAAGTATTGAAGGTTTCAAGAGTCAGTTTGTGAAACAGGAAAACAGAGCAAGTATGAAAGGAAGCAGTAAAGCAACACACAGAGATTTATAGTGGTTCGGACTTCAATATCCTACATCCACTCTTCAGACCCAAGGTCTGGATAATTCACTAAGTAAATACAAGCCTCCTTACGATCTATACACAGTCCATGGCACCTCCGTCCTCCGGTCAGCTATGGCACTCGTCTAGGAACACCTTGTAGACTCAATCTTCAGGTTGAAGTGGGGATGCATGATATCTGCAGAAACGGTGAGCAAATAAATTTATAATTACACCCGAAGGTGGTCGATCCCACAAGGACTGTACAACGAAACACCCAAAGTACAAGCTATAATTCCTAGAACATAGAAGTTTGAGGATTTTCGAAAAGGGATTTTGTTTTGAAAATTAAAGATAACAATGCAAGAAAATAAAAGGTTTAAAAGCAATTAAAGAAAGCACAGATCCTAGGGCAGATAATCTAATCATCAACATGTAATTTCAATCAACTCAGCAATGGGAAAAACATCATATTTTAATGGATTAAATTCATTGGTCTGGCAATTTAAATCCTAGATTACTAAATAGTGACTTTATCCTCTCGGTCTCAAGAACACCAATTCAGTTAATCTCAATAATTATCTAATTAATTCCTATGCAAGTTTCTTCCTTTTGAGACAAAAACCAACATATTTAATTCTCTCTTCCTATTAACAATTTTCACCTCTCGGTCCTTCAATTGATAACTTTAAACCTATACTCAGATTCACCTCTCGGTCCATCTTTTAATCTAGATTATTAAATTAAATCAGAGAATTAAATCATGCCATATGAGTCGATTTCAATTATGCATGCATCAGAAAAGATAAATCATAACCCTAGATCCTGTTAGGGTTCTAGCCACAAAACATGACTAAAACAAAAGCAAACATATTATTAACTTACGAATGGAATAGGAACCTTCAATGTCTTGAAAAACTCCAATGCTTCAATATTCTAAGTAAAATAATGCATAAAAACTGTGATAAAATTCATGCCCTA
The DNA here is from genome assembly GCA_026898455.1 of Plectranthus barbatus. Lineage (NCBI taxonomy): Eukaryota > Viridiplantae > Streptophyta > Magnoliopsida > Lamiales > Lamiaceae > Plectranthus > Plectranthus barbatus. The sequence continues at coordinate 62,605 of JAPKLW010000430.1, forward strand.
ATGAGTCTTATTTATAGAGGAGAGAAAAAGACCTAATTTGGGTATTGGGATAAAATAACAAAATCTTCCAAAATAGGCTGAAAATTCCATGTCGGGCTTCTGTGTCGATCGACAGGGTGTCTGTGGATCGAAATCCGGGTTGAACTCCATGTCGAGCCACCTTCTCTGACCTCCGTGTCAATTGACAAGGAGCCTGCCGATCGACACACCCGCATGTGTCAAGCCCTTCCTCTTCTGCCTTGCTCGCGCTCGACGTCCGACCTCTGTGTCGATCGACATGCACCACGTCGATCGACACAGAGGCTCTGCTTCAGGTTTTTTGGCTTCATCTTCCAACTTGGTCGACTTCCCGTGCGTCAATCAAAGCGGCAACTCTATGTAACTCAGCTCTTTCATCATTTCACCTCTTTTTAGCCCGAAATACCAACAAAACCTACCACAAAGTGCATAACATCCTCTAAAACAGTCTCATGCACATAAATAAGTAAAATCCTAAACTAATTGCACTGAAACAATGGAGAAAAATATAGATAAGTGAGTACAAATATGAGCTTATCAAACCCCCCAAACTTGAATACTTGATTGTCCTCAATCAAAGAAAGAAAAAAAAAGAAAAGAAATCTCAAGCAGTTAGTGCAATGACTCACAAGATTCATCACAATCAAGGATCGTCAATCCACATCACACAAGCAATTTGAAAGAGATAAGAAATCCATCAACTTCGGAAGACTCACAAGGAAGTGTATCGCTCATTCACACAAGTGTTTGGGTTTCAATGAAAGCACTCACAACATGTATGAAGAAATTTCTACCATAGGCTTGCAAAAGTTCTAGAATCTCCACTGCTCAAATGTGCACACAAATCAAGAATAAAAAGGGACTTTGATAAGGTTGTAATGTAGGCTTTTTGTGAAAGGTAGGGAAATATGGCCAAGTGACTAAACCAATTGAGTGTGCTACTCTCAATAAATCCAACCACTATCTTTTCATCATCCTCCAATCTCCTAATATTTCCAACACAAACCAAGGCTCATTTTATTTTCTAGTCCTTTTATGCTCTTAAGAATTTTTGTTTAATCATTTGAGCTTATAAGGACACAAACATTTTTTTTAAAGCCCAACCTTTTTGTACACCACTTAAATATTACTTTTCCTCTTATAATCTTTGTTTCACCTCAACTTATAGACAAGAATGAATTCAAGTTTTCACTCATAGACAAGTACAGAAACCAAGGACTCAAAGGTTACTTATGAACATTGAACATCAATCTACCATTATTTCACCCAACTCTTATAGACAAGAAACAGTTCACCTGTTTATAGAACTTCCCGTAGACAAGACATAATTACAATGCTTTCCTTAACTCATAGACAAGAAAGAAAAGTAACTAGCTCAATGGGGCTTTACTAAGGATAATTTTTTATAAGGGACAGTGTTTGGGATAATTTGGCTAACAAAGATAACCTAAGATCATTTTCTATCATTGTGCACTCTATGTAGTCTCGAAACAGAACAAAAGCAAGTTCTAGAGAAATAAAAACATACATGCGAATCTCACATGAACAAAGAAAGGCTCAAATCTCACTTGGGTTCAAAAATTTCTTCCTTAGTCAACTTCAATCCACTCAAACATCATGCAAGTGTAAGTTTCAATTAGACCCTATCATGCGGTATTCTACATTCATAAGCAAACCAACCACAATTGAAATCAAATCAAACTCATCCTCAATCAATTCTACTCTCAAAATTAGTTCAAGTGGGTTCATGACTCAATAAAAATTTTCCTCACATAATATCTATATTTTTTTCTAGGCATAAATTTAAATAAACACACCAATTCAACTAAATGCAATAAAAAAAATAAAGCAAGTAAATATAAATAAGTTCAAATTTCTTGTCCACATTTTTGAAGTCGGAGAGTAAGAAAAAGTTTGAAAATCAGACAAGAAACAAAACTTGTACCTGACTCGTTGATCTCAAACATCAACGTTTTTATCCACTGGAGGAATCAACTCGTTGCAACGAAGAGTTTGGTGATGCTGACACTCTGTGTCGATCGACAAGGAGCCTGTCAATCGACACAGAGCCTTCTGTCGACTACTCTGTGATGACCTCTGTGTCGATCGACAGGGGGCCTGTCGATCCTCCACTGTTCAATTTTTTAAATTTTTTTTTGAAAATAAAACAAAATAATTGCAAAACAGAAACTCAGAAATAAAGGTAAACACACTAATGGAAATAAAAATGATAATTGAAAAGACAAACAACGGAAATTGAAAGGAAAGCATGTAAAGGTTGGGTTACCTCCCAACAAGTGCTTTAGTTGACGTTGTAGCTCGACAATACCTATTTTCAAAACCAAGGTGGGCTAGAGCGCACTCGCCTTCCTTGGGAATCCATCATATAGACCCAACGATCTTGGATGATAGCTGTGAGCTCGAGAAGAGACGGTGTAATTGACAATTTTGCCGCCTCGTTCCCTTGCTCCCATCTTTGAGCAGCTTGGTCTTCTTTGAACTCTTCACTTGTTTCCTCTTCCTCTTCTTCATCAACTTCTTCTTTGGAGGTAATTCTGAAGCATTCGGATTGCTGGTGGCTTCTGTCAAGCCTGAAAGTGATCTTCTCCTCATTTGCTCGAAGTGTGATCTCTCCACCACAACAATCAATCAAAGTAGCACAAGTATCCAAGAATTCCGTTCCAAGATGAGGGGTGTGTTGCCATCTTCCTTCATGTCAAGGACCACAAAATCTGCAGGAAAGATAAGATGACCTACACGAATAAGTACATCTTCAATTATACCTTTGGGGCGAGACACAGATCGGTCTGCCATCTGCAAGGTGATAGTGGTCGGCCTCAACTCTCCAATCTTGAGGCGCTCGAAGATAGAGAAGGGCATCACGTTGATGTTGGCACCAGTGTCGCACAACACCTTCTCGAACTCAACCCCCCCATCTCAACCGGGATGGTGAAACAGCCTGGATCACTCCTTTTGATGGGCACCTTCTTCTGCAAGAGTAGGCTGCATTGCTCATGAAGTCTGGCTGTAGCATTCTCCACAAAGTGTTTCTTTTCGCTCATGAGCTTCCGGAGATACTTCATGTAACCTGGAATTTCAGACAAAGCTTCAATCAAAGGTAAGTTAATACTCACCTTCTTCAAGTTCTCAACAATGCGAGAGAACTTGGAATCATCCTTCTGCTTGGCAAAGCGCTGAGGAAAGGGTATCGGAGATGGTCTGACAACTTTGGAACTTGATGGATTGTGCTGAGGAGGCTGTTGTGTGGACTGGAAGGTGTTTTTGCCTGTCTAACCTGCCTGTCGATCGACAGGTCGCTGAGTTCCGGTCGATCGAGTCCTCTTCTTCTGAATCGATCTCCTCATCTTGTCCTCTGTTTCGATCGAAATTAAAAACACAAAAACCAGCAAGAACAAAAATAAAACAAAATTGGAATAGAATTACAGCCTCAATCCATCAGAACTAAAAATAAACTAATAATTGGATAAATCTGTCAAGTCCCCGGCAACGGCGCCAATTTGATATCAGCAGAAACGGTGAGCAAATAAATTTATAATTACACCCGAAGGTGGTCGATCCCACAAGGACTGTACAACGAAACACCCAAAGTACTAGCTATAACTCCTAGAACATAGAAGTTTGAGGATTCTCGAAAAGGGATTTTGTTTTGAAAATTAAAGATGATAATGCAAGAAAATAAAGGGTTTAAAAGCAATTAAAGAAAGCACACATATCCTAGGGCAGATAATCTAATCATCAACATGCAATTTCAATCAACTCAGCAATGGGAAAACATCATATTTTAATGGATTAAATTCCTTGGTCTGGCAATTTAAATCCTAGATTATTAAATAGTGACTTTATCCTCTCGGTCTCAAGAATACCAATTCAGTTAATATCAATAATTATCTAATTAATTCCTATGCAAGTTTCTTCCTTTTGAGACAAAAACCAACATATTTAGTTCTCTCTTCCTATTAACAATTTTCACATCTCGGTCCTTCAATTGATAACTTTAAACCTATACTCAAATTCACCTCTCGGTCCATCTTTTAATCTAGATTATTAAATTAAATCAGAGAATTAAATGAGTCAATTTCAATTATGCATGCATCAGAAAAGATAAATCATAACCCTAGAACCTGTTTGGGTTCTAACCACAAAACATGACTAAAACAAAAGCAAACATATTATTAACTTACAAATGGAATAGGAACCTTCAATGTCTTGAAAAACTCCAATGCTTCAATATGCTAAGTAAAATAATTCATAAAAACTATGATAAAATTCGTGCCCTAATGAGTCTTATTTATAGAGGAGAGAAAAAGACCTAATTTGGGTATTGGGCTAAAATAACAAAATCTTCCAAAACAGGCTGAAAATTCCATGTCGGGCTTCTGTGTCGATCGACAGGGTGCTTGTCGATCGACACAAGCATCGGATCGAAATCCGGGTTGAACTCCATGTCGAGCCACCTTCTCTGACCTCCGTGTCGATTGACAGGGATCCTGTCGATCGACATGCCTGCAATGTCCTCCATGTTGATCGACAGAGAGCTTGTCGATCAACACACCTGCATGTGGCGAGCCCTTCCTTTTTTGCCTTGCTCATGCTTAACGTCCGACCTCTGTGTCGATCAACATGCACCACGTCGATTGACACAGAGGCTCTGCTTCGGGTTTTTTTGGCTTCGTCTTCCAACTTGGTCGACTTCCCATGCATCAATCGAAGCGACAACTCTGTGTAACTCAGCTCTTTCATCATTTCACCTCTTTTTAGCCCGAAATACCTGCAAAACCTACCACAATGGGCATAAAATCCTCTAAAATAGTCTTATGCACATAAATAAGTAAAAACCTAAACTAATTGCACTGAAATAATGGATAAAAATATAGATAAGTGAGTATAAATATGAGCTTATCAACACACCATGCAGCCTCCTTCCTGGTGATTGGATGTTTACTAATTCTTTCTAGAATGGTTGGATGCTTAAACGTTCTTCCTAGAACTCAGGTGGTTGGCGTACGCCCGTGAGAAACAGAATCCCGGACTATGAAACTGACTACTATGAATATATCTCAGAAAGATATATTCACCAATAAGAGCTTCGGCTTAAAGCTTCAACCTCGTGCTTGGAGAAGTTAGCATGGTGGGTAACTTAAGTCGGAGAGTCAAGTCTCGTGTTAGAGAACACAGAAACTCAAAGAGTTTAGCAACGAGAGATGACTTTAAATTGCCCTTTGTCTTCTTGAGACTTACATATTTTGAATTCAATTCAAGAAACCGTTTTAGGTTGAGAGGGCATGCCTTTATATAGATGAGGATCTTTGGCATTTTGAATTTCTATCCGTTAGGCACATAAATCCAGACGTTAGACTCATGGATTATATTGTCCAATCGTAGCCCATGCCTTAGGTCTCCTTTTTGCTCTGCCCTGTGTCAGTGTACTATGCACTAACTTTATGTCAGACTCCTTTCCAGCCCAAGAAACCCAGTTTGGATAACCTCGTACTGACTTAGGCATTTATGAATGCTTGAGTCTGACTGAGGCTCTTATACTGACTTTTGAAGGTCATTATAGCTTAGCCCTCATACTGACTTCCCATGGTCAGTATAGTAAATCCCCATACTGACTGTCAACAATCAGTATGGAAAACGCCCTCATATTGATTTCTCCGAATCAGTATGGAAATCCCTTAAACTGACTTCTCTTTAGTTAGTTCGGGAAAGCCCTCAAACTGACTTCTCCTGGTCGGTATGGATATACCTTCAATTGAGTGCTCCGACACAGTTTTAGGTCAAGGCTAGGCGTGATGATGGTCAGTTCTCGAGCATTCTCCGCTCGGTCTTCAGCCTAAGTTCTATTACAACTCGATCAATCCTATACAAGGATTACTGTTTAGAACTCTAGAAACTAGAAAAAACTGACTAAGATGACTTACATTCTTTGACCCACCAAAACATCAAAAATAAGGAAGGATTTACATAACAAAAATCCTAACACATGTCGAGGTTGAATATGGAAACAGAATCTTAAATAAGTACAAAATGTCAAAAATACCCTATAATGCAGGTTTTTTTTAGATAAAATGACCGAAAATTCTAGTAAAATCCTGAGCGTACATTCATCAAAATCAATGGCGATGATTAGTTCTTATTTCTCATGGTAAGAGGTGTTCTCACTAGATCGCATCCCTATATATATATATATATATATTGTAGTGATCATATAATAAAAGCTTTTCCCATGTTAAATGAGAAAGAATCTGGATCCTTTATTTTGTTGATCCAATGGTTATGATCATTCAGAATTTATTAGATAAATAAGGTAAATAGGGTATCTTAGTAATTTTAGTCTCTAAGTTTGAGTAACTGTCTTCTCTATCTTTAGATCTTAACATTCTCTCTCTTAATTTTCTTTTTCCTCCCATTATAATCAAACGAGTATATCTTTCTCGATTCAAATCTATTTTTTATGAATCATATATCAAATTAAACGTGTTTTTACGACGATTCATATGATATGCATATTGAATATGTTAAATTTAGAAGATTCGTACGAAAATCTTGATTTTATATTCAACTTGTATATGTTCTTAATTATATTTACATTCAGGATAAAAAATGCATCAATTACGCATAAAAAAATGTTCCCAAATATTTGCATTTTTTTGCATCAAATGATGCATTCTTAACTTGAATAAGATGCATTTTTATTCTAAAGCATATGCATATTTGTATTCATATTGAGTGCATTTTTTGCATTGATTATATGCTGCACTTTTATGCCCAAAATATTGCATTTTTTATATCGAACGTATGCATATTATGTTTTATGAACTGCACGAAATGAGATTCTTGAATATATATTCACATTTTTTCCCTTGAGTGCTAGATGGTACACTACAACAAAAATATTGAACAACAACACTTCTCAATGAAAAGTGTTGTCGTAGACTAAAAAATTATTGTTATAAATAAAAGTGTTATCTTTTAGTAGAATAATACGCTAAAAGACAACGATTCTATACTAGTGTTGTTGTTTATGTGTTGTCTATTATCGAAAAGACAACCGTTGCTAAAAAATTACGCTAAAAGACAACAGCTTTATACAAGTGTTGTTGTTTACGTGTTGTCTATTATCAAAAAGACAATACTTGCTAAAAAACACTCTAAAAGACAATAGCTTTACACTAGTGTTGTTGTTTACGGGTTGTCTATTATCGAAAAGACAACAGTTGCATTTGTGTGTTGTTTTTATGCATTATTTTTTGGTGATTCGATTTTAATTGATAAAACTTTGTAATATTTTTAAGAGTTAAACGATACATTGAGTGTATTTAATAGTTTCCCTATATTGTATTATACTTTGTTTTTGTTTTTGAAATAGTAATAACTAAATTGAGGAAAAAAGATAATTAAATATAAAATAAAATACCATTAGAGAGTAGAAGATTTTGTCCACATTTTTAGCTACTACAATAATAATTGTGCGCAGTGGTAAAATCATTTGCTAGTTACCAAAAGATCATATGTTTGAAATACTTTTGAAACATGTGTATGTGAATTTTAAATTAATAACTCAAAGGAATTAAATATATTAAAATGATTATTAAAAGAAATACATAAAGTGTTTAGAAAAATACTTCGATTATCAGACTAATTATAAAATATTAAATGAATAAAACATGTGTTAATTTATTTGATTTAGATTAAAGATACATAAATAATTATAATTATAATTTATATAGAAAATATATAATTTGTGTATGTAGCTTAGATGATAGAGCTCTCGCCTAATCAACATCGTCATTTTAATTTTTCTTTTTCATGTTGGAGAAAAGACAATGGTTTAAAAGACAACAGTTTTAAACCTGTTGTCTTTTCCAAAAATGACAACGATTTTAAAATCGTTGTCTTTCAGCACCAACCTATAACAACACCACTTAAAACAACACTGCAAAATGCCCTACGACAACATTTTTTAATCGTTGTTATTTAGCTTTTTTCTTGTAGTGGTAACACAAATAATACACCGAAACTGGGACGGATTTAAATTGATCACATGCGTTAATTTTGATTTTTAATGGTCCAGATTTATTCTCATTGAGCAGCGAAAATCTTTTTATCACCTAATCACAGCCATATATATATATATATATATGTATATATATACATATAGGGTAGTGATCAGGTGAGATTAGGAGTTACTATGAGAAATAAGAATAGATCTCATGCGTCCATCTCATCAAATCAAAGAACATGATTCAATCTCAGCAAATTAAAAATATGGCATTTTTGCCCCAATATCCTGCAGTAAAGACTAAAACTGTAAAAATACTCAAAAACAAACAGCACCCTGCATTTTAAGCACGATTTACTTCATTTTTAGCCCAATTTACTTTATTTTTACATAACGAATTAAAAAAAATTAAAATTACACCGCATTAACTGTCGTAAGTTCATTTTTGACCATCCTACATGCATCTATAAGAATGCTATCATGCATTTTTGGTTACATTCTTATTGATTTTGATGCAATTCCTTGAATTACGTTAGGTCAACTTTTTACATTTTGCACACATTCTCATTAGTTTATCCAACATTCTAAGAGCTTTCTCATTCCTCGAAGCAATTCGACTTCCACTGCTTTTGGTTTTCACAATAACTGGAGGCAACACTTCAATATTTTCATGAACCGATCGACCATAAAAACCTTCAAACGTCTTTTTCTTCAAAGCAGCAACACGAGCATAGTCCTTATAAAACTCAATACCACCATCAACAGTTCTAAAAATTTTGCCCTTAAAAGGCTTCATCTCATCAACACACTTTGGAATAAATGAACTCAAAGTTAACACTTAAGATGCACAATATGAAAGTAAAAATGAACATCTGAATAACACAATTTTTTTAAAACTATATTCTTGCACGAATCAATTACGAACAGAGTCTACAATTTCAAAACAAGATCAAATCATCTCCTAACATTAAAAAATATTAAAAGAAGCATGAACACTATCGAAAATAAAAAATACAAAGCTATGAACTTGCCTTCAGATGCTCGATCAGACATGTCTTCTTCAAACGACCGAAGTCCAAAATAAAAAACAAAACTCAATAACAACCACAATTTCAAAGTCGAGACTGAATACGAATGCCAAATCCAAAAACAAAGAAAAAAATTTGATCGATAGAAGAAATATAAATCAAATCGAACGAAGAAGGAATAAGAAATCACTTCGCGCGAAAAAAGGTATAAAAAATCTAATTAAATATGGAAGGAGATACTATTTAAATTTTAAAAAATATAAAATTACAAAAATAACCTTAATGAATCAACACTGCAGGATAATCGAGGTAAACTGCACACGGAATGAAATAGATCATGAGCGTTCAAATCACAAAATCAAAGACTGAGATTTATTCTCATTTCTCATATTAAGAACTATTCTCATATGATCACTACTATATATATATATATATATGAGAGAGAGAAGAGATCAAGTGTGAAAAAAGAAAATTAAAAGGATCTTAAAGATAATTGAATTTAAATCCTTAGATTAATGATTAGATTAAACTTGAGATTTTCAGGTTTTTTTTATATATGATGTTTTTTTATAAATTATGTTTAAAAACCACAATATATTTTAAATATAACAAATATGGCAACAAAAATGGGGTGTTAAATAAAAAAAACACATAATATTTATTTTACATACCCCCGTTCTCTCTATATATAAATTTTGATATTCAATGAAAATGAATACAACAAACTATATAAATAGAGATACATGAAGGCTCAATAGTTTAATTATGGTTTTTTTTAGTATATGAAGTAAACCTACAAATTTCCATATTAATATCATTAGAATAAGAACTGGATCAATATTAATTGTCGTGTCTTCTATTTAATAAATAATAGAAAAAATATTAAGTTAATTGAAAATAGGCTGTCGGAAATGAAGAGTAGTCAAAGAAAAAGGCGAAATCAATTCCGAAAGCAAAGTTTTAGATGAATAATCCGATAATGGAAAGGATATTATTTGTGAATGCAAACAATATAAAAAGAAAAATAAAAACATATAAAATAAAATAAAAACCTCATCAATCAATGAATTGATGCCCTTTCAGACAGTCAACTTACAACAATATAGCTTTTGAATGGAATGAAATGATTGAAATAATTAAGAGTGGCTTTCCTTTAATTATTCGCTTCATAATTTTTATAAAACTACAGTGAAATTTCAATCTCTTTTCCCATCATTGCCTCTCGTTTTTCCTGTTTATTAGTTGCGTAAAGATACACACACAAAATCATTTTTCTATACATATAGTTTTATTATATTTATATACTTTTAGAATTCAAAACAAAACACTTCTTTTATACCAAATGATACTCGCATCGCGGGAGTGAAGTCAAGTCGAGTCGAGTCGTGCCGTGTGGGTGTACAGTGCGGCATTGTGTGGCGGAGGGTGACGTTATGATCTAGAAATGAGATGAGAGATTAAGGCACAGGATTGAAGGAGTGAGATATGGTAAAGTTGGAGTCGATGAGGGATTGTGAGGGTGCAGGGCACGTGACATGTGAATGTGAAGTTACCATCAATGTCTGGAAATGGGCATGTGTAGGCTCAAATCCATGGATCCATACAGAGGGGCAGTTTCGTCATTTCTCCAAAGTGGTGGTGGATTGAAATGAAATGGCGTATATGTGGAAGGCATTATTCGCTAACGGCGTGCAGGGTCGTAATCCGTGTTGCCTAAACGGGGTTACAACAAACATATGGGCCCCCAATTCCTTTTCTATTTTCTTTATCTTACAAATCCTGCCTTTACTTTTTTTCTTAATTATAAAATTAAAATCAATCATTTTCTAATTCTATTGTATTTCTCTATTACTGCTCTACTTAGTTGTCTGTCTCTCATAAATAGCATTTTGAATGAAAACAATTAGAGTTTATAATACGGTCAATTCAGTTTAAATCGAGCTAAATCATTCAAACTCTCTTTCAAAAAATTTATCGAAATTTCCAAGCTAAGATTTTTTATGAAAAAAATTATTTTTTAATTGAACTGAAACCGTCCAAAACCTTATATTTCGTTTGTTTTTGCACAATCCCAAAGGCAACTGTTAATGTAAAGATTTCAAGGTAGAAGACATCGAAATTAAAATCTCGCTTCTTCATATCCTTCATTTCTACTAAAGATATGCAGTTTTTAGTTAACTTTTAATTAATAAATGTTATCTAGAGTGTAACTCTCTATAATTAGTATATATGCTATAATATATATTACTCCCTCCGTCCCATGTAATTAGTCCCATTTGGTTTTGGCACGATAACCAATGTTAGTGAGTGTAGTGGAATTAATATTTTATTGATGAGTGTAAAAAAGTTTGCTATTTTAGGAAATGGGACAATTAGATGGGACGGACAAAAAAGGCAAATGGGACTAATTTCGTGGGACGGAGGGAGTAATAAAATAAATATTTAGAGAGGGGCGCTGCACAAAAGAAAATGTGGGACATAGAATTTCATCTCCGGATTTGGTGAGAATAATATATCATAGGAAAAAGAAAAGCAGTGAAAGAACATTAAATTACTATTTATTATATTAGAAAATAATTTTAAAAAGCCTAAGTGATGATAAATTTGATACGGAAAAGCAGGGAAAAGTGGGTGAATAAATCAAAGAAAAAATCGCAAATAATTTGTATGGCCAACATAAATACCCCAGCTAAAATTTAAATATATTTTTGGTAAAGTTGTCACATTAATTCTTCATTAATTTGTGTTTATCCCTTATTGGAGACAGTGAAATATAATTATTGGTTTGTGATGATATTTGCACATAAACTCACCAAACTATGCAATTGGAGGGGCCATGGCACCCAACAAATTTGTTACTTTTTATTGCAGATTTAATTATTGAAAAAAGGATATTTTTATTTTTATTTTAATTCTTAATTTTTCTTTTCATTTCTTGTTGGCATGGCATTGAGGGGTTCGAAGAGTTGAAGAAAAACGTGCATGAGGAACACATGTATGCTGCTGAAGACGATGATGTTTGAGAGATTGGGTTGATGCATATCTTATTTTTTATTTTTATTTTATTTTTGCTTAAGTGTAATAAAAACGTTCAACGTTTTTTCTTTTGTTTATGCTGGCACGTGTCGTGCATGTGTAGGGTTGTAGGTTTTATTTCATGCACATATTTAGCTCGTTTTCGGCCGTTGTTTTGAGCTAAGACATTTGATCGATTATGAAATAAAAATTTTCGGGTTTCTCCCAACTTGATGAATCTCTAATTACAACATAGTATACGAGCCTAGGTTTTGATCCTAGTTATCATTTTCAATGGGAAAAGCGAGAAAAGCAGCATGGCAAGCTCTCGTTTAGGAAGAGCAGGGTGAAGAATCAACTACCCATGATCAACCTGTGACTGAGAACCCGTTTGAAATCGGTATCAAGATCATGGTAAAAAGGCTATTATTTTTTAGCCCAACGCATTGGAGGACATTTTACATATACATCCCATCGATCATACTACTCTTTAGCTGGTCCTTGTCCCTCTCGTAGGTGATAACTTCTACACATGGAGTCATTGTGTTATAGGGCCTTAGGTGGTAGGAACAAATTGAGATTTATAGATGGGAGCTTATTGATAAGTTCGTAATTTCGCTAACTTATCAATTAGTTTCTAGCCTATTTATGTTAAACTCGCTTACTTATCATGTTATTTTGCGCATCGTAGGGTAGTTGTGATACGTTCCTCACCGGAAAGGTTTAGATCGCAGCCCAGAATCGAAGAACGAAAGGACGCACGTTGACTCGACTCGAAAAGATATGGTGGAAATCCAACGCCTATGACTTGACCCTTAGAGAACCGTAGGCAAGAACATGAACGAGCCCCTACGACTCAATAAGCAACTCGGATCACAATGAGGGATATAGCGAAGACGCCACAAACGGCTGCGGAATTCCGTTTGATAAGTCAATTTTCGAATTCTAAGGCTACTAGAGTTCGTGAGCTTTCAGAACAATTAAGGAGATAATCTCACAAATTGTATTAAAACTGAAAACTGAATAAAATTGTCTAATACAAGACCTATACACAGGCGACCCCAAAACCCTAATCTACTAAGGAAAACAAATCTAAAAAGCATATCAAATCTATTAAGATATAAAATAAGTATATCTCAATATCTTTGACCAAAACAAGACTAGATATTAATATTAATTTTCAAAAATTACATATCAATTTTTGAAAATCGATGACTCAAATTAAAAATTCGAAACTTAATTTAATTAAAAAAACTAAACTCGAAAATTAATCTTCAATTAATTCTCTAATTTCAGCCCACCAGGATCTCCATCATTCCCTTCCTCTTCAAAAGGATTTGTCCTCAAATCCTCATGCCAACTCCAAGCACACTGTCTTGCTAGAAAAGAACTTCTCACCACACAGTTATCTTTCTTCTCTCCAGCCAGCTTCGGTCCAGGATCCACTTCCTCTTGCATCTTCACTTGGTCTTCATGAACCTGATTTGGAGTAAGAGGAACAAGACAAAATCGTTTGTTATTATACTCAAAGGAGTATTTATTTGTGAATCCCTCATGCTGCGCCTTTCTATCAAATTGCCAAGGACGACCCAACAAAACATGGCTAGCCTGCATCAGAACTACATCACAAAGAACCTCATCCACATATTTTCCAATGCTGAACGGAACCTTAACTTGCTTAGTCACCTTAACCGTCCCACTGTCATTTAACCACTGCAAACGATAAGGCTTTGGATGTTTGAGCCCAGGTAAGCCTAATTTTTCCACCATGGTTAAGCTCGCTGCATTTGTGCAACTCCCACTATCGATGATGACACTGCAAACCTTATCCTTAACCTGACAACGTGTGTAGAAGATGTTCTCATGCTGCTCGGTATCATCGACTAGATGATGTGCCTGTAAGACTCTCCGAACCAAAAATGATGACAGTGCAATAGGAACCACTAGCTCCTCTTCTTCCTCCTCGGGGTCCTCCAATGCTGGCATATTAGTATCAGTCTCATCGTCAATTTCCACTTCGCCATTTTCTCGAAGGACCATAGCCCTACTGTTGGGGGCAGTCAGCAGCAATATGCCCAAAACCTTGACATTTAAAACACCTATGATCACGATTCCGAGTATCAGGAGTAACAAATTTACCTTGATTGTTGGAACTAGGTTGCGGTGCAACAAACAGTTTCTACTCAACTCGTGGCTGCTCGTCCTCTTTCCATGGAGATCGTTTAGACGTGGAACTACTACCAGACTGGTATTCTCTCCAGCCCGTAGGATTCTGCCCAACTCTATCACCCCTCATCTTGAGCTGTCCTTCTACCTTAATCGCCATGTGCACCATTTCTTCCAGCTCAACATAATGTTGCAACTCTATAATATCCCGAATCTCCCAATTCAACCCAACCAGAAACGTAGCCATCGTCACCTCTCTATCCTCCACAACATCGGCTCGAATCATAGCGACCTCCATCTCCTTATAGTATTCATCGACGCTCCGACTACCCTGTCTCAGACTCTGCAGCTTGTTGTACAACTCTCTATAGTAGTGATTCGGCACAAAGCGCCTCCTCATGATAGCCTTCATCTCATCCCATGTCTCTACAGGTCTCTCCCTATTCCTCTACCGACTTTTCACCAACTGATCCCACCACACTAGAGCGTAGTAAAAAAACTCCACTACAGCCAACTTTACCTTCTTCAAATCAGAATAGTTATGGCACTCGAACATCATCTCCACTTTCCTCTCCCATTCAGATATGCTTAGGGATCATTCATGCCCTGGAAGGAAGGGATATTCATTTTGATCGTCCCAAATTATTATCACATGAGTCCTCCTCGTCAGAATCATCAATGTCCTCCTCATACTGAGAACTCTGTCTCCTATTCGAGCCTCTACCACCTCGACCTCCACGTCCTTATTTTACAACACTCCCATGGCTGCCACTAGAATCTCGTCGAGTCCTTTGAGCAACAGATGACTCGAGAACATTGGTTCATTGACGTATTGCCTCCATCTCACTCCTCAACATCCTAGTCAATTCAGATTTGAAACCATCCATCATGCACTCGAATTGGCCAACAATAGTAGTATCATCTTCGTTGCCCAACAACTCAGCTTGATTGCTTTTCGTCTTAGCTTGATTGCTTTTCGTCGTAGCTTGATTGTTTTTTGTCGCAGCTTGGTTGTTTTTCATCAAAACTGCAAGAAAAGTTAGGTAAAAGAAAACAGGGACCTCACCACCTCACGTACGCTCGCGTATCGCTCAAGATGGTAATCACTCACGCTCCTGTATCACTCAAGTAAATATGGCTTTTTCAATTCCTCTATTGATATCACCCGCTCTTGCCTTTTACCACTCAAATTCTCCTTCTGAAAAGCGCAACAACCTCAAATCCTCAAATGCAAGAAAAAAAAATTCAAAATTGACAAAATTAAAAGAACCGGAATTACAAAAAAGGATATACAAAAATTGGACGGAAAGACTCGAAATGACTCAAGGAACCTAACGGACACAACTAAAATTAACCAATTTTTCGGCCCAAAAAAAAAATTCAAATTTCAAAAAATGGAATTCGAAAATAGAGAATTAATTGAAGATTAATTTTAGTGTTTAGTTTTTTTTAATTAAATTAAGTTTCGAATTTTTAATTTGAGTCATCGATTTTCAAAAATTGATATGTAATTTTCGAAAATTAATATTAGTATCTAGTCTTGTTCTGGTCAAAGATATTGAGATATACTTGTTGTATATCTTAATAGATTTGATATGCTTTTTAGATTTGTTTTCCTTAGTAGATTAGGGTTTTGGGGTCGCCTATATATAGGCCATGTATTAGAAAATTTTATTCAGTTTTAATACAATTTGTGAGATTATCTCCTCAATTATTCTGAAAGCTCACGAACCCTAGTAGCCCTAGAATTCGAAAATTGACTTATCAAATGGAATTCCACAGCCATTTGTGGCGTCTTCGCTATATCCCTCGTTGTGATCCGAGTTGCTTCTTGAGTCGTAGGGGCTCGTACGTGTTCTTGCCTACGGTTCTCTAAGGGTCGAGTCATAGGCGTTGGATTTCCACTATATCTGCTCGAGTCGAGTCAACGTGCGTCCTTCCGTTCTTCGATTCTGGGTTGCGATCTAAACATTTCCGGTGAGTATCATATCATTTTGGTATCCAGAGCCACAGGTCGCGTCCGTCCTTTTCCTTTCTTAATTTTAATTGTCGTGTCTCAAAAAATTTCGAGTCTTCATTGTTCTTGTTTTGTGTTCGTCCTTCATTGATTTTAGGGTTTCTTGTTTTGATCGTGCCATCTTGTTGGAGTCGAAAATCATAGGGGTTTAGTGAGTCATATTTGGTTAGGCATATCATATCTTTTCATCCATATCCATATCATATATTTCCATCCATATCCATATCATATATTTCCATCCATATCTATATCAAATCTTTCCTTCCTTCTCACATATACCTCAGCCTTTGTGTCTCGTGTATTAGTTGAAAAAAAAATTAGGAAAAGGGAATTCGAACCCTAAAAAAAAACTAAACTCGAAAATTAATCTTCAATTAATTCTCTAATTTCAGCCCACCAGGATCTCCATCAAGTTGTGTTCAGTTTGTTGTTTGTGGTAAAATTTTGCGGGAAAATAGACATTTTTGACTAAATGATGAATAAGGAGGCAAGAGTTCGAAGCCTCTATTTCAACTGACGCAGACTCACGTCGGTCGACACAGAGATCGACGTGGAGTTATTTTGATCGAGCTAGAAGTCAATGCAAGAAGGCGTGTTGACTGATGCAGCCATGCGTCGGTTGTTAATGATATTGTTAGACTCCTCTCCTGTAAACTAATTCATAATCATAGTTTGATATGTTTTGGTGCATCAAAGCTATAGCAACTCAGTATCGAGTCAATTGTAAAAAGTCATGTATAGGAATTCATATTCGAGTTGTAATAGATTAAGAGAAGAAAGAATCTGGTTTGCAGAAGAAGTCAGCAAACTTGCCAAATTGCTGAAGATTGCTAAAGAGAAAGGAAAGGCTAGCAATGCGGAGGAAGCGACAATGATGCTGAAGAAGGAACTCCAACAAACTACGGAGACATCCGACGCACATTAGTAGCCAGCAGACGACAATCAGCAATCAAGAAGTTAAAGAGCCGAATATCAGACATATTACAAATTACAAGAAAAACCAACCAATCAAGACAATGGAACAATCATCATGAAGAAGAAGGGTTCAGACCTACAAAGGATCCGTTCTGACAAGAGACGGCTAAAGATAGATGCTAGGCCAATCAGAGACGAGGAGACTTGAAGAGTCTCTGTCCACTGTAGAAAAAGAAAGCATGCAGATAGGCGAGCATTCCCTTTGAGTCTAACGGATAAGATTCAAACAACCGTTTGAATCTTCACCTATAAATAGGTGTAATCCTTATTTGATTCAAAGGTTCGCGACTTTCCACATACAAGACATAACAAAAGAGATAAAACACATTCTCTCTATCATGCGAACTCATCCGAGCTAAATTCTTAATTGAAGCTTTTCGCAAACTTTCATAATAGAAGCTCGAAGACCTGTGAAGTTTATCTTCAAAAGGTAATATTGGGATTCTTTCTAATCTAGAAAGAATCTAGCAGTCACTATTGCGGTGCAAGAGTGATTCGTACGGGCAACACCAACACAAGGATAGGTTCCATGAAGAACTATAAAACTCCCAGCAGTCGACGTCCAAGGAGAAGGGAGGTTTGTCCTCACTCTAAGGAGCGACACCGGTTGAAGATTGGAGATCGAGGTTCTTGAAGGTGCGCGCTGACCAGACGGAGGAGCTGCTCAATATTAGAGATCAGGGCTGACCTTGTACTCATTCTTCTAGTGAATTTTTAGTCAAAGGACTGAAGAGTGGACGTAGAACAATTGTTCAAACCACTGTAAAAACCCTTGTGTCGTTAGCATTCTTATTTCGTTATTGTTTGTGCTTAGATATATTTGAAACTCAACACATCAAGTGTTGAAGTATAAACTGCAATCGAACTAACAAATACACGAGCTAAAACATTTTAGATAAACACTTGCTAAGTCGAGACCTTAGCAAGATACGTGCAAGATAACTTTAATACTTCCGCTGCATGTAAAATACTCTGATCGGGGACCAACAAGTGGTATCAGAGCAGTTGGTCTTTGCAGACTAGCTACTTCTGAGTCGCCAAGGATCAAATCCAGATTTTCCTTGCATATCTGTGTTTCTGTGTTTAACTCAGGTTCAAGAAACTGGCACACAACACAAAGCTTCCCAAGTTCACTCCAGATTCCTATTCTACCTGGAAAAAGAGGTCGATGATCACACTGATGAATGTACATCCTGAGATGAGAAAAGTGATCGAAGTAGGACCTATCAAGATCCAGAAGGTGAAGACAAGGGTCGGAGAGGATGTAGAAGGACCGGATGTAATGGTGGATAAGCCGCTTGAAGAATGGACTCAAGAAAAATGAGCCCGTGATCAACTAAATTACGTAGCCATGGATCTAATATTAGGTGCCTTGTCACCTACTCTAATGGCTAAAGCGTTGGAGTACGATAGTGCTAAAGAAATGTGGGATTTTCTTAGTACTTTGGACAAAGAATCAGATCAGATAAAGAGAAACAAGCTACAACAATGGGTAGACAGGTATGAATCTTTTTTCTTGATTCCAGGTGAAACTATCAAGAACATGGAGGCAAGATTCAACAATATTGTAGCTGAGTTAAAGAAGTTGGGGAGAACGTATGAACTTCCTGACATGAATTAAAAGATTCTCTCAAGACTACCTAAGGAGGATTGGTTCGTCAAAGTAACCAGTCTAATGGATAAAGATCTGTCGAATATCAGCACCAATGACGTGTTTGCTCAACTAGAAGCTCATGATTGGGATTTCGCCCAGATCAACAAAAATGAAGATGTCCGTGTTGCAGTCAATGTTGAAGAACCGATGGAGGGTGCAACATTCTTTGTAAGGAAGGATGGAAAAAAGTGGAAAACAAAGAAACCATTCCACTCAGACCGATCTGCTCAGCCAAGTTCGACAAAGGAGATTCCTTCCATCAGCGAATCTCACTTCAAAGAAGATGAATCCTCCATAAGCGAGCTGGAGGAACAAATGAAGAGATTGCAAAGGTTGTTGCTGAAAGCAAAAGGGAAAAATGAAGACTTCCAGCAGACTCAACCGACAGACAACAAGAATAGCAAGAGAGCACCTCGAACATGCTACGAGTGCGATTCTCCGGATCACTTGAAGTTTGAATGTCCGAAAGTAGATCCAGAAGAAAGAGAAAGACTGAGGAAGCTGTTCGAAAGACGTGCATCAAAGGCGGTCACTAAAGCCTTACTGACAAGGACATAGCTACTAGACATCCCAGATTATGACGACGAAAATTACTCATCAGAAGATGAAGAGAATGTTCTAATGGTGTTCATGGCAGACATCAATGAAGAGCAGACAGAAGAATCAGTTCTAGCAGTCTCAGGAAACCATGTAACAAACACTACTCTGTCTATTGCTTCAATCTATGATAATATGCATGACACTACTGATTCTTGTTTCTCGGAATTAGACGAGATAACTGTGGAATATTTGCTGAAAGAGTTTTCAAAAGTTCATGCATTAAAGAATATTCTAGTAAAAGAAAATTCCTCTCTGAAGTCTCAGCTTTCAATTTTGACCAATGAGATTGATAAATCTAGGTCAACAAATGAGGAACTTTTAAAGTTAAAAACCAAATTTTCCTCCTTGAGCGATAACTATAGTACTTTAAGACAAGAGAATGAAACTTTGATAAGCAATCACTTAGTGCGAAATGTATGTCAGTGCAAATTTTCAAAAAGCACGAGAGATTTAGGTGATATTCTAAGTGTTCAAAGAAGTTCGAAGAACTTTGCTGGAATAGGTTTTGATAGTGAAAAGTCTTGCATCGCTGAATCAAGTAAGTCAAAGAAAATTGTTTTTGTCCCAGCTATTGGGAAGATTCAACAAACCGCTAGAAAAGACAAGAGGGAAAACCCCAAGTCAATTGCTCAGCAGAAATGCTGGCAGACTAATATCCCTCAGCTGAATGCTCAACAAAGATTGAACTATCGATCTGCTGAAAAAAAGCCAGCAAAGTCTATGTACATAACCCAGCAGACTGTTTCATCTGCTAGGAAGGTTCATACAAATCCTAGGAAGGCCAAGCAATCTACTGAGGTGGCAAGGAAGCCAGCATACACTCCAAGTAGAAGGAACACCTACTTGAGGCTAGAGTCTACACTAAAACATTTTCAAAAGACAGTGATGGCTCGACACACTACTACACATCCCTATATTAATTATCAAAATTATGCCAACAGGAACGGAAGGGAGGTGAAACGTGATGACAAAAGAAATATCAAAACCACGAAAGTCTGGATTCCCAAAGGAATAATCCAAAAAACTAATCATGTACGACCCGTAATTGATCGGGTACCAAAAATATAACTTCTTTGTTTTGCAGGAATAGGGTCCAGAAAGAAGATTATTAAGAAAACTCATAGAATAGATCTTAGATAGTAGGTGCTCAGGTCACATGACAGGAGATGAAGAGATCTTCACAGAACTTCACAAGTTCTGAGGAGCTTTAGTCTCATTTGGTAACAACTCCAAGGCCAGAGTAACCGGAAGAGGGTGCATCGATCAAAATGGAATGCGAATAATCAATGTTGCCCTCGTCGATAGCCTGAAGCACAATCTACTGAGCAACAACCAACTAAGTGAAAATGGATATATTGTTTCTTTCTTTGACACAGGTTGTGAAGTTGCTGATAGGACCACCAGTGAAGTAAAGCTTAGAGGAATCAGAAAAGGAGGATTCTACATTGCTGATTGGGAAAGTGGTCAACAAGCATTGTGCTTCATAACATTCAACAAAGAAGAGACAAATTGGCTATGACAAAAAGGCTAACGCATCTGAACTTTAAAACCATTAATTATATTGCCAGGAATAACATTGTTGCAGGTTTAGCACAAGAAACCTTCAAGAAGGAAGGAGTATGCAGAGCCTGTCAACAAGGAAAGCAAGTCAAAGCTTCCTTCAATTCACATCCAGAAAAGGCCACTTCAAACAGAATCCTTGAGCTACTGCACATGGATTTATTCGGCCCTGAGACACCACCCACTATAGGTAACAAACAATATACTTTAGTTGTTATTGATGATTATTCCAGGTACACATGGGTGAGGTTACTCAAAATCAAGGACGAGGTGAAAACTATCCTTCCGAAGCTGATAATTCGAGTTCAAACGACAAGGAGCTCACGGTCAAAAGGATAAGATCCGACAATGGTACAAAATTCTACAGTGGAACATTGATGGATTTCTGCGCCAATGCTGGGAAAGGACATGAAAGGTCCACCGCCAGAACACCCCAACAGAACGGCCTAGCAGAAAGAAGGAACATAACCTTAAAAGAAGCAGTGCGTATAATGCTAGCAGATACGGATCTAAGTCAAAGATACTGGGGAGAAGCTGCAATGAATGCTTGCTACACGCAGAATAGAAGCGGACTTAATCTTCACTTCAACAAAGCTCCCTATGAAATATATCATGATAGTAAGCCTTCTTTAGCTCATCTTCGTATTTTTGGTTCATCATGTTATATCTATAATAATGGGAAATCGATATTAAGTACTTTTTCTCCCAAAGCCGACGAAGGAGTGTTCCTAGGATATGGACACCCATCTCACAAGGGATATAGAGTGCTTAATAAGACAACCAAACTTGTGGAAATAACATGCAATGTTATTTCTGATGAAGCTACTTTAGTGCGCAGGAGCATAAGAAGTCAAAGAGATGAGTTTCTTGAAACCAATGATGTTGATATGTGCATAAAATGATCTTTATTTCTATGTTTGTGCATGCGTTTTTGCACTCATTTTACTCCCATATCATAGGTTTTTGTATTCTTTGTGTTGTGTTTCCATGTTTTTGTGTTTCGGATGGTGTAGGTTAGGTTTTGAGCAATATTCAGCATTTTCGGCTTGATTTTGGAGGAAAATCGCCCGATCCTGTAGAAGACCGGTCGATCTGGACGTTTCAGAGGGGATTCTCAGCCGATCCAGGAGTTTCAGAGGTAGATCCCAGGCGATCTCTGCAGTGCTCAACCGATCTGCAATTTCAGAGGCAGATTTCGGTCAAGCTGTGTCTTGCACGGTCAATCCGTGTCGTGCTGTGAGGTGGTTTCTCTGTTTATGGATATCCCGGGCAATCTTGTTTCATTCCAGGCGATCCGAGGCTCTGCTAGTTCATTATAAAAGGGGGGAAAATGGTTATTTTGAAGACTTTTGTCAAATCTACACAAAAATATCCTAATCTCTCGAGGATTCCCTCTACCATTTCCTTCCAAACCTCACCCAAGGTGTCAAGGAGCTAATCCGTCATCCTTGGAGAAGAATTGAAGATCCAAGGGGGTAGATCAAGATCAAAGTGCTCAATTAGGGGAAGAAATTAATCTAAACCTATCGCTTGTAATGTTTTGCTTTCAAATGGATATTGTAATGTTGAACGAGATAGGTATGAGATTCTAAACTTCCTTGGATGTTGATTTGGATTAAGGTGAGAGAAAATTAGGTTGAATTATGCATGTTTACTTTCCTATTTGAGATTGAATCGCACTAGAGCTTGTTCATATGCACCTAGGTGTAGGTAATAGCCAATCTAGGTGTTAATTGACACGAATATTGCAGCCAATACGCGATAGGAGTGTCGCAAATAGTTTGAATTCTTGTGTTCCTCGATCTAATCCCTGTGCGGAGGAAGGGCATAGGATAATGATTTACGAGCTTTTAGGAGTGAATTAGGAGCAGATAATGTAGCGATTTGAGGATTCTAGTTTCATCTACGATCAACTCGTCGTGATACGGAGTTGGCTAGTGTAGGGTAATAGTCCATCCATCTAGGAATTAAATAGGTTTGCACCATAATTCAACTCAATTGGATCACACCGACATCCTTATCAACATCCGTTCTTTCTCGTTTGAGCATTTATGAGACTTGTTCTACCATTTTGATTACGAAATTGATGAATTGTTTTAAAATCTCAATTGATGAATAATGAGTTTGATTGTTGCTTTATTGTTGCTTTAGTTAGTTAAAATTTGAGCTTAGGAAAATAGAACAAAAACTAAACGACTTCAATTTGCATAGCTATAAATCCTCACGATTAAACGGTATTCCTTTGGGCGAAGCGAGAATATCCTTGGATTGATATTTTATTACTTGAAGAAGCATTACTTTTGAGTTATCAATTTTAGTGCCATCAAGTTTTTGGCGCCGTTGCCGGGGATCTTAAATAGTTGGTTATTGGATATTGTTGAAAGTGTGGAATTTTGTAGGTTAGGTGTTTGTTAAATTGTCTAGGCGATTACTAACTTTTGTTTGATTAGTTGTTTGTTATTTTGCTATTGGTTTGTGTCTTTTATTTGAGAATTATTGTTCAATTTTGTAGGTAGTTTATGATAACAAGGTTGAAGGCTCGTTTGAGAGAAGAACAAAAATTCCGAGAAAGATTTGAAGGTGAAATAGTAGGAATAGAGATTGGAATGGAGAACCAACATGAGATCGGAAGGACTGATCAGCTGGAAAGGCAGTTGGAACTTATGAGGGCCATAATCAATGAAAGGAATGAACCAAGAAGGCCGCTTCAAAATCTATTTAGACCGCAAGGTGAGCAAGTAACTGGTGGTTTTCGGTTGGGAGTGAACGCCACAAAGTTTGAGATAAAACCACAGTTGGTCCAGATGATTCAAAACAATTAGTTTGGGGGGCATGCGACCGAAGACCCAAATGTCCACATTTCAAGGTTTTTGGAGATCACAGATGCGATAAAGATTAATCAGGTACGCCAGGACCAAATACGGCTGCGGCTGTTCTCTTTTTCCTTGCGAGATGGTGCTCGTCACTGGTTTGAAGGGCTGGATAAGTCAAATATAGCTACATGGGAGGAACTCCGTGAGAAGTTTTTGTTTAAGTTCTTTCCTCCCAGTCTCACATTGAAGAGACGAGCTGAGATTACATCGTTTGGTCAGAGATATGATGAACCACTCTATGAAGCATGTGACCGATTTAGGGAGTTACTCTGGAAGTGTCCGAGGAATGGGCTCTCGAGGAGTCAACAGATTTGTCAAATTTATGGAGGTTTGAACTATGAGACAAAGATTATGATGGATTCCTCATCAGAAGGTGCTTTCTGATCGACTGTAAAAATACAGCAGCAAATAAATTTATAGACCCAAAGGAATGTCGAACCCACAGGGACAGTGCAACGAAGTCATCTCATGTACTGGACACAATTTATCAATTTGTTGTTTGAGTGAACCAATTTTGAAAAGGGTTTTTGTTGTTAATTTAAAAATAACAATTGCAAGAAAGTAAAGAGTTTTGAAAATAATAAAGAAAAGCACAGATCCTATGGCAGATATTCTAATCATCAACATGTAAATATCAATCAACTCAGCAATGGGAAAAACATAGATTTTTGTGGATTTAATTCTTTGGTTGGGCAATTTAAATCCTAGATTATTAACTAGTGACTATCTCCTCTCGGTCTCAAGAACACCAAATTAATCAATCTCATAATTATCTAATTATTCCTATGTAGGTTTCTTACTTTTGAGACAGAAAATAAACATATTTAATTCTCTCTTCCTATTAACAATCTTCACCTCTCGGTCCTTCGATTAATTAACTTTAAACCTAAATCTCAATTCACCTCTCGGTCCTTCTTTTGATCTAGATTATTAAATTAACTCAGAGAATTAAACCATGCCAAAGAGTTGATATCAATTAACATGCATCAGAAAAGAAATCATAACCCTAGAACTTGTTTAGGGTTCTAGCCAAAAATCATGACTAGAATAAAAGAAAACATTAAATTAATTGACTTACAAATAAAGAGGAACCTTGAATGTCTTGTAAAAAATACAAAGATCAATTATTCTAAGTGTAATAATGCATAATGGAAGCCTAAGAGTTCATATTTATAGATAGGGAAGAAAGACCTAATTAGGTATTAGATTAAAATAGCAAAAACTGCCAAAACAGACTAAAAATAGCCTTATCGGACATCTGTGTCGATCGACAGAAATCCTGTCGATCGACATAACCTTCTAGTTTGAAATACGGGCTGAATTTGTGTCAATTCTGCAACTTGGTCCTCTATCTCGATCGACGGGGAAAATTTCGATCGACAGGAATGCACGTGTCGATACCCTTCTGCGCAGTATCACGGTTTTGGCCATAACTTTTGCTCCCGAACTCCGATTGACCCGATTTCAGTTGCATTGGAAAGAGAATTCAAAGATATTTCTCTTTCCATTGCTCCATCAGCTTGGATTCCAAGTGTGGAAGAATTCGTGATTGTTCCTTTGAACATCATCTGCTTTCGGTACGAGTTTCCAATGAATTCGGCCTAAAACCTGCAAAAATCACCCATCAAAGGCATAACACCCTCTAAAATAGAATCAAGCACAGAAATAAGTAAAAACATAATGTAAAACACTTGAAACAATGGAGAAAAATATAGATAAGAGACTATAAATATGAGCTTATCAAACCCCACAAACTTGAATATTAGATTGTCCTCAATCGAAGAAAAGGATTCTCAAGAAGTTGAAAGTGCAATGCCTCACAAGATTCATCACAATCAAGGTTCATCAATCCACATCACACAAGCAATTGGAAGAGATAAGATATCATCAACTTCGGAAGACTCACGGGAAAGTGTATCGCTCAACCACTCAAGTGTTTGGGTTTCAAATGAAAGCACTCACAACATGTATGAAGAAATTTCTACCATAGGCTTGCAAAAGTTCTAAAATCTCCACTGCTTATTTGTGCACACAATTCAAGAATCAAAAAGGACTTTGATTGGGTTGTAATGTAGGCCTTTTGTGACGAGGTAGGGATATATGGCCAAGTGACTAAAAAGAAAACATTGAGTTCGCGACTCTCAACATATCAGAATCACCATCTATCAACATCTACCCCATCTCCTTAAATATTATAATTCAAACCATAAATAGCTCTCTCTTTTTTTTCCTAGCCCTTTTATGCTCTTAAAATCTTGTTTAATCATTTGAGCTTATAAGGACAATATTCATCATTTTTTTTAGAGCTCTCTTTCTTTGCACACCAATTATAAAGGTTTCTCATCCACTTTCAAATAATCCACCCTTAATCTTCCCACAATCTCATAGACAAGACAAAAACCTCCCTACTATCATAAAAATGTTATAGACAAGACAAAAAAATGAAGTAAGGCTCAAAGGGGCTGACTAAGGATAAAATATTACAAGGGACAGTGTTTGGGATAAATTGGCTAACTAAGATGGCCTAAGATCATTTTCTATCATTGTGCACACTATGCAGTCTCGAAACATAACAAAAGCAAGTTCTAGAGAAATAAAAACGTATATGCGAATCTCACATAAACAATTAAAGGCTCGAATCTCACTTGGGTGCAAAAATTCTTCCTTAGTCAATTTCAATCCACTCAAACATCATGCAAGTGTAAATTTTAATTAGACCCTATCATGCGGTATTCTACATTCATAGGCAAATCAACCACAATCGAAATCAACTCAACTAATCAAAGATTGATTCCAAACATTGCATATAATGCTAGAGGGTTCAATTACTTAAAAATTTTCCTCACATAATATCTATATATTTTTTTTATTAGGCAAAAATTTAAACACACCAATTCAAATAAATGCAATAAAAAATAAAGCAAGTAAAGGATAGAAAGTTCGAATTTCTTGTCCACATCCCCCAAACTTATTTCAAACTCGGAGAGTAAGAAAAAGTTTGATAATCAAACAAGAAACAGAACTTGTACCGGACTGTCGATCTCAGACATCGACGTTTTTATCCACCCGAGGAACTCAGCGCTGCGCGATGAAGATTTGGTGATGCTGGCACTCTGTGTTGATCAACATGAGGCCTGTTGATCGACACAAAGCCTTCTATCAACTCCTATTTCTGTCGATCGAAGTGTTCTCCGTGCGCCATGCCTCTGTGTCGATCGACAGCCGGTCTGTCGATCGAAACGGCGACAATTCCTCCATTTTTTTTTAACATTAAAACCAAAATAAAGTAAAGGCAGAAAAGTGAAAATAAACAATTACGAAAATGAAAATTGAAAGGAATTGAAACAAAAACAATTAACAGTTGGGTTACCTCCCAACAAGTGCTTTAGTTAACGTCGTAGCTCGACGATACCTCTTTTTCAGAACCAAGGCGGGCTAGAACGCACTCGCCTTCCTCGGGCATCCACCATGTAGACCAAGCGATCTTGAATGACAGTAGTGAGCTCGGGAAAAGATGGTGTAATTGACAATTTTGCCAACTCATTCTCTCGCTCCCATTCTTGAGCTGCTTGATCTTCCTCTTCTTCAGTCTCTTCCTCTTCATCTTCAATGGAGGTTATTTTGTAGCATTCAGATTGTTTCCGGCTTGTGTCGAGCTTGAATGTGATCATTTTCTCATTTGCTCGGAGCATGATCTCACCACCACGACAATCAATCAAAGCAGCACTAGTGTCCAAGAACTCTCTTCCCAAGATCAAAGGTGTGCTTCCATCTTCTTTCATATCCAAGACTACAAAATCTGCAGGAAAAATTAGATGACCCACACGAATGAGAACATCCTCAATTATACCTTTGAGGCGAGACACAGATCGGTCTGCCATTTGCAACGTGATTGTAGTCGGCCTCAACTCTCCAATCTTGAGGCGCTGGAAGATAGAGAAGGGCATCATGTTGATGCTGGCACCAGTGTCGCACAACACCTTCTCGAATGAAATCCCCCCGATCTCGACTGGAATTGTGAAGCACCCTGGATCACTTCTCTTGACTGGAAGTTTCTTCTGAATGACCATGCTGCACTGCTCATGAAGCTTGACTGTTGAATTCTCCACGAAATGTGTCTTCTCACTCATCAGCTTGTGGAGATACTTCATGTAACCTGGAATTTCAGAAAGAGCTTCAATTATAGGTAAATTAATGCTTACCTTCTTCAAGTTCTCGACAAAGCGCGAGAACTTGGAATCCTCCTTTTGCTTGGCAAAGCGTGGTCTGGCAGCTTTGGAATTGGAGGAATTATGTTGAGGAGGTGGCTGTGACTGCTGGGAAGAATTTGTGCCTGTCTGACCTGCCTGTCGATCGACAGGGGGTGTGTCGATCGACACACCCATTGCAGTCCTGTCGATTGAATCCTCGTCTATGTCGATCTCCTCCTCTTGTTCTCTGTCTCGATCGATAGGCTGCATGTCAATCGAGACAGAGGACGGATCTGCGGCCTCCTTCTCTCCCCCAAACTTGCTTTGGGGCATGTTTGGACCTTTGTAGCTCGTTCCAGACCTCAAGGCAATGGCATTGACCTGTTTGGCCTTCTCAGGATTGACTTCTGTGGTGCTGGGGAGCTGGCCTATCTTGTGTTGATTGCTCAAGGTAGTAGTAATCTGATTAAGTTTCACATCGAGCATCTGAAGGTGTTTCGTCATGTGCTGCATATGTGTGGACATGTTCTTCACCTCAGTTTCCACCTTGCCAAACCTATTGTCGGAGCTTTTGATGAACTTGTCAAGTGTCTCCTCCAGCACGGACCTCTTCTTCTCTACAATCTCTCCCCTGGATCCAACACTGAATCCCGGTGGAGGATTCTTAGCTGCATAAGGGTTAGAATAAGAAAAACTAGCATGGTTCTTAGCACTATAATTGTACCCTTGATTGTTGGCTCGGTAGTTGTTGTTGTTGTAACCTCCATTGGCATAGTTCACTTCAGCGGTATTGGAGGTGCTCGAACTGCTTCCTTGGTAGATGTAGTCGGCCTCAATGGGAACAATAGCCATGTTGGGATCTGAAATAGGTGCTACCGAAGCTCTACCGGCCTCCAATTGTTTGAACTCCTCTCTAAACTTCTTCACTTCAGCCACCACATCGATTTCCGGAGTAGGTCACTGCTTTGACTGCTTTCTGCCTTTCAGTAGGCCACTGATGACTATTGAGGGCCATGTCTGCAAGAAGTTGCATCCCCTCTTCTCCACTTTTCTTCATGAGAAGTCCTCCAGCTGAAGCATCAACCAATTCTTTTAAGTGAGGGGTTAATCCTTCATAAAAATGGCATACCTGCATCTCAAGATCAATCCCATGGCCGGGGCACATCCTCAACAGCTCCTTGTATCTCTTCCAAGCTTCATAGAGGGTCTCGTCGTACTTCTGACTGAAGTAAGTGATGCCGGACTTCCTCTTCATGATAACACTGGGTGGAAAGAAGTTGGTGAGAAACTCTGCCCGAAGCAGTGCCAATGTGGCGATCCTGCTCTTGTCCAAGCCAGCAAACCAAGACCGGGCCTCATCCCTGAGAGAAAAAGAAAACAAATGCATCTGGATGGTGTCTTGAGGCACTCCGTTCTGCTTGATTGTGTCGCACACCTCGATGAACTGACTGAGGTGGCCGTACGGGTCCTCAATAGCCTTCCATGCATACTGGTTTTGCTGGACCATCTAAATCAGGCCTGTCTTCAGCTCAAAGTTGTTGGCATCAATGCCAACTTGGAATCCCGACTCCTCTCTCTGTGGCAGGAAGCGATCAAGTATGGATCATTGAGGCACCACAATCTGTCTTTCATGGTTTCCTTCATTGTTCAGGGCTGCCAGTCTGGCAGCCTGCTCTGCTTGAACTGCTAGTGCTACTTGAAGTTGCTCCCTAAGTTGTCGGATCTCATTCATGAACTGTCTTTGCTCCTCGGGAGTCATGTTTTGGAGTTGTGCTTCTGGTGGTTGCTCCATCTCAGGCTCTCTTTCCTTGTTCTTTCCTTTGCTTTTGTTTCTCCTGCAGGTAGCTTCAATTTCTTAATCAAAATGCTTCAAGATTCTTCCCCCGAGCTCTTGTGTTCATGCACCTGAAGAGAAAACAGAAAACTGAGAATCAGTCTCTGTGTCGATCGACACGGATGCTGCTTCTGTGTCGATCGACAGAGGCTCTGTCAATCGAAACATAAGCAAAAATTGCACACACACGCACGCGAACAGAAATTAAAAACTCAATCCAGAAAATATGAAAACAATCCAATAACAAGATAAAATCTGACTATCCCCGGCAACGGCGCCAATTTGATCGCTGTAAAAATACAGCAGCAAATAAATTTATAGACCCAAAGGAATGTCGAACCCACAGGGATAGTGCAACAAAGTCATCTCATGTACTGGACACAGTTTATCAATTCGCTGTTTGAGTGAACCAATTTTGAAAAGGGTTTTTGTTGTTAATTAAAAAATAACAATTGCAAGAAAGTAAATAGTTTTGAAAACAATAAAGAAAGCACAGATCCTAGGGCAGATATTCTAATTATCAACATGTAAATATCAATCAACTCAGCAATGGGGAAAACATAGATTTTTGTGAATTTAATTCCTTGGTTGGGCAATTTAAATCCTAGATTATTAATTAGTGACTATCTCCTCTCGGTCTCAAGAACACCAAATTAATCAATCTCATAATTATCTAATTATTCCTATGTAGGTTTCTTACTTTTGAGACAGAAAACAAACATATTTAATTCTCTCTTCCTATTAACAATCTTCACCTCTCGGTCCTTTGATTAATTAACTTTAAACCTAAATCTCAATTCACCTCTCGGTCCTTCTTTTGATCTAGATTATTAAATTAACTCAGAGAATTAAACCATGCCAAATAGTTGATATCAATTAACATGCATCAGAAAAGAAATCATAACCCTAGAACCTGTTTAGGGTTCTAGCCACAAATCATGACTAGAAGAAAAGAAAACATTAAATTAATTGACTTACAAATAAAGAGGAACCTTGAATGTCTTGTAAAAACTCCAAAGCTAAATTATTCTAAGTTTAATAATGCATAAAGGAAGTCTAATTTTCGTGCCTAAGAGTTCATATTTATAGATGGGGAAGAAAGACCTAATTAGGTATTGGATTAAAATAGCAAAAATTGTCAAAACAGACCAAAAATAGCCTTATCGAACATCTGTGTCGATCGACACAACCTTCTAGTTCAAAATCCGGGCTGCATTTGTGCCAATTCTGCAACTTGGTCCTCAGTCTCGATCGACGGGAAAAATTTCGATCGACAGGAATGCACGTGTCGATGTCCTTCTGCGCAGTCTCATGGTTTTAGCCATAACTTTTGCTCCCGAACTCCGACTGACCCGATTCCAGTTGCATTGGAAAGCTAATTCAACGATCTTTCTCTTTCCATAATCCATAAGCTCGGATTCCAAGTGTGTAAGAACTCGTGACTGTTCCTTTGAACATCATCTGCTTTCGGTACGACTTTCCAATGAATTCGGCCTAAAACCTGCAAAAATCACCCATCAATGGCATAACACCCTACAAAATAGACTCATGCACAGAAATAAGTAAAAACATAATAAAATGCACTTGAAACAATGGAGAAAAATATAGATAAGTGAGTAATAATATGAGCTTATCACTTTCCTCGATCAAGATGAAGATGAAGCTTGGGGGACCATTAAAAAATGGCATAAAATAGTTATCATTGGCCAAAGGAGAGGAAAGATTATCGGTCGGACAAAATGGTAATTGAGACTAAGGAAAGTGAAGAGTTGAAAGAGGAGATAGCCATGATGCAAAAGAAGCTTGATGCATTGTCTACCTCGGGTGGTAGAAGAGATGTGATGATGATGAAGTATGAAGAAAAATACCCGGAGAGCGTGAACTTTGTAAATCCAAGAATGGGGTAGAACAACATGAGACCTCAATACAACCCTCCGGATAATATGTTATATCACCCTTCTAACCGCTTTCATCCGAACTTCTCCTACGCGAACCCCAACAATGCTCTCAATCCTCTGATGCAATTAGAGAGTGGGGGAACTAGTTGTCAAAGTGGTTTTGTAGGTGGAAGTGGTTGGTATGACAATCAATAAGTGAGGAAAAATTCGAGTGAGGAATTGGAGAAACGTTTTGAGAAATATGATGGGATGTTCTCGGAGATTCAATTGCAAATTTCATCCATTGCTAAGCAACTTAGGGGGAAGCATCAAGCTGGGAAGTTCCCCAGTGACACGGAGGTGATACAAAAGAAGAGTTGTAGCATGGTTGAAGGTGAGCGAACTAAAGATGAGATGACATTGGTTATGACTCCAAAAGTGGAGAATGTGGAGTTTGAAGTTAATGAAAGAGTGGTGGTAGAAGAAGTGAAAGTAATTTAAGAAGAAAAGATTGAGGATGAGAAAGGAGAGCAAGGCAAAGAAGTTCTCTTCTTTGAGTACGTTAAGATAGGAGACATAGAGATGCCGACTCCAGATGAGATACAACGTGTGTCGGTGCTCGATGAACTCATTGAGGATGAGTTGAGTTATGAGGAGGATTTTGGAAATGGAAGAGGTGAGAACAAAGGAAAGAGAGTAGCTAACAAGAAGGATGATCCAGAAAGTTTTATAGTAAGTTGCAAGATAGGGTACATTAGTGTCGAGAAAGCCTTATGTGATTTCGGGGCTAGTGTGAATGTGATGTCTTGGAGCTTGTATAACGATTTGGATGTAGGAGAATTGAAACCCACGAACCATGTGCTTCAAATGGCTAATCATACCTTGTTCTGCCCACGGGAGATTGTTGAAGATGTGCACGTGGAGACTTTGAGTTTCACATTTCCGGGGGACTTCTTAATTATGGATATGGAGAACAAGGGAGGAATTCACCTCATTTTTGGGAGGCCTTTCTTACATACGACCGATGCTCTCTTTGATATGAAGAATGGTGAATTGACTTTCCGATTTTGTGGAAAGGAAGTTGTATTCTCTTTACCAACAAGAAGTCTTGAAGAAACAAGAGTTGAGGAACAAAGTGATATTGACCAAGGAGCTTAAAGATGACGGTGATCCGAGAATGAGTACATTGGATGAAGGTAAGGAAATAGATGTGGATCTGGGGGATTACTTTGATAAAGAGCAAGGAAGAACAAAGAAAGCTCGAGTTGATGAGGAGCTACCTCAGAATGCAAGGAGGAAGCTTGTTTTCCTAGATGAACATTGGGAATAGAGCAAGGTATGAGCTCCAGATCAGCTCCATTTGATCATAATTAACACATCCGAGGTAAGAAGTCAAGCTATTGACTATAAAGAAGCGCTTGTTGGGAGGCAACCTAATGTTTACTCAATTTGGTAATTTCCGCTTTATTGAATAAATGTTTAGTTCGTTTAATTTTGTGAATTTGATGGTTTCTTGATTGTGGATGTTTCTACAGACTTATGTGATTTTGTGATGAAGGATTAAGAATTGGGGAGATGAGGACTCAAAATGGTGTTGCAAAATTGAGGAAATTTCAAATCGAGGTTATTTCGGATCACTTCAGCTCGTGGAGGATCGGCCGATCCCAACCTTTGCTGCTGTGGGATCAGCCGAGAAAGATTGTAATTCAAAATGTTTGCGGGTCAGGGCTCAGGATCGACCAAACCCTACCCTTTGCTGCTAAGGGTTCGGTCAATCTGGATCGAGCATACCAAAATTTTGGAGGATAGAGCCTCGGATCAGTCGATCTTTCCTCGGATCGACCGATCTCTGCACAGATTTAAATATAAATTCTAGAGCTCATTTCGCCAAATTTCTATTTTCTGCCAAAATTCTTCTTTTAAACTCTCTTTTTGTGTTTTTTTCTCTGAATCGAAAGGTCTTAAACGTTGTTTGGGTGTCATGAGGAGTCTGAGTTTATTTTTGAAGATCTCGATCCTGTTGAATTTTGGGAGTCTATTTCAGGAGTTCAAACTTTGGATGTGTTAGATATTAAGTCTTGTAGGTCATCTATGATTAAGAATTCTGTTATCCGATATCTTCATTATGTGATAGGGGGATGGTCTTGTGATTCTGATGGATCTGGTGTGGTTGATATCTTAGACTTCCATTTTCTGTTTGCTTTGTTGCATGGAAAGAAATTTTCTCTTGGAGGTTGGTTGATGGAAAGTTAGAACAATGCCTTTAAGCCGGATACTGCATTGATTTGTGGTGGTGGGTTGTTGATACCTATTTTCGACTTCTTTGGTGTTGATGTGTCTGGTGTTTTTGCTCCTGGTCTGCTTTTTAATACACTTCTTTGGTTGCAAAGGCGTTTTTGGTTCTATCTCAATTTAGAGAATGTTATTTTTATAAATTTGGGGAGATAGGAATTGAGTTGCCCAATTTTGCACTGACTGAAGTTGATGACTTGAAGGAGCGATCTAATTTGTTGATGAATTCTGAGGAGCATTTGGATATTATTCAATTGATTGTTGATCGGCGAGAGGACGAGGTTCCCATTTATGCTCAACGCTGCCACCGTGATCAGCCACCGCAGGACCAGGAGGAGTGACGAGCACCGTCTACCTTTTTGACAAACTTAGTCTCACTTGACTAAGTTTGGGGGGATATGCCGGTAGCCGATGTCTTGGTTTATTCCTCTCCCCTCTCCTTTATCCTCTCTTAGTCTATCTTAGTTTAGTTTTAGTTGATGGATACTTCTTCCCTAAATTTGAATTCGATTTGGTTGTACTTAATATTGATATTCTACCTTACTTGGATGGATGTTTTGATTATGCTCCTTTGGATGATATGTATGGATGTGGCATGAGTTTATACTTCCTATATATGTGTTTTGTTGAATGTTGGTTTTGATGGAATGTTTGGTGGTGCTAGTGGAAAAATGATTTATTTGTATAGATTTTGGATAGTGGAATGATGGTGGAAAGAGGTTTGGAAGTGAATGTGGTTTATGATGATTATTGTTTGATTATTCTAGTTGGAAGTATTAATGAGCTAGCATGATTGACTACTTCCTATTATGTTTGGTTTGTGGAATGATGAATGGATGGATTTGAATGGTTGTGCTAGTAGATAATGCTCTATATTTCTTGATTGATTGGTTTGTGGTTCGATTGGTGGAAATGAGAACTTAATGGAATGGATTTTGCTCAATAATTTGGTGGTGTTTGTGTTAGTTTAGTAGGTACATAAGGCATTGGAGGAGCGGTTCGATCGTGGGTACCGATGGGTAACACATTTTATCGCTCTTTTGCCATTTAGATTTGTTGCATTACATGTAGTTGTTGTTTAGGATTGTTGTGTGCTTGTGTGTGTGTGATCAACCCAAATTTGGGTTGAGATTGGACCATGATTTACTTAGTGAAGCTTTAATTTTACCTTACCCAATGATAGGGCGAAATCTCGTTGTCAAAGCATGTCTAGGTTTAACTTTTGAATTGCCGAGTTTTGTGTTTGGCTA
This sequence comes from Plectranthus barbatus, assembly GCA_026898455.1. NCBI lineage: Eukaryota > Viridiplantae > Streptophyta > Magnoliopsida > Lamiales > Lamiaceae > Plectranthus > Plectranthus barbatus. The sequence goes on from JAPKLW010000430.1 coordinate 97,977, forward strand.
ATGTATAGGACTTGACAAAAATCTGTGAGTTTTGAGCCTTGATATTGTTATATCTATCTTGTTTGAGAGAGGCGAGATTGAGAGTGAGAAATCTAGAACTTGCATCTATTCTCGATCTATTTAGCATGAGTGTGGTGACTAGAAAATGATATTAGGTCGTCGATTCCTAGTCCTACCTTACACATCGGGAGTATAAGGTGGTTACCTTCATTATTACTTGCCTTTCATATCTTTGACCCCCGTGATTGAGCTTATTTGGAGAAATTTCATTGATTTTATTAGGATCAAGTTTGGGGGAAAGAGAGAATGAGGGTGAATGCGGTGATGTGAGTCGGGATGGAATTGATTCGCATTTTGGTAGTGAAATTGATGAGGCATGAAAGAGAGGAAATAAAGGATTGTGGCGAATCCTTGTAAAATTAGGCACCTACGAAAAATTGGTGCAAGTGTTTGAAAGAGAAAAGAAAAAAAAGAGAGAGAAAAGGCATCCACAAAATGAATGAATGGTGGTGTCATTGAAAAGAAGAAGAAGAAAAAAAATATATGAAAAAGAAAAATGAAGAAAGAAAAAGAAAGAAAGATTTGAGAATGGAATAAGCCTCGAGTTTAGTGGTTGATGATAATATTTTTTGGGGGTTCTTGGGAAATTGAGGAGTTTAGTTACTTTGGCCTAAAACCACCTACCAATTAGCTAGCCACGTTATAACCAAAGCAAAGACCTACTTGATTCTAGAAGCTAACTCATTGTAGTATAGTGGTGAGAATGGATCCAAGCTTATGGAAATTGAGCTTGATATCTAGAGATTGAGTGATTCTCATCGTCCCTAAACACGTGAGGGAGTGATTTCATTGCTTTTATCCATATTTGATGAGTGGTTTGAGTCCTTAGCATTAACCATGTCACAAAGTTAGGTGATAATCTCGTTTGACTAGGACATGCTAAGATAATCAAGATGAGCTATGAGGTAATTTCTCGAGGTAGAATGATTGTTTTACGTTGTTTTGATTGAAGACAATCAAAGGTTCAAGTTTGGGGGATTATGATATATGCGTAAAATGATCTTTATTTCTATGTTTGTGCATGCATTTTTGCACTCATTTTACTCCCAAATCATAGGTTTTTGTATTCTGTGTTGTGTTTCTGTGTTTCGGATGGTGTAGGTTAGGTTTTGAGCAATATTCAGCATTTTCGGCTTAATTTTGGAGGAAAATCACCCGATCCTGTAGAAGACCGGTCGATCTGGACGTTTCAGAGGGGATTCTCAGCCGATTCAGGAGTTTCAGAGGTAGATCCCAGGCGATCTCTGCAGTGCTCAACTGATCTGCAATTTCAGAGGCAGATTTCGGTCGAGCTGTGTCTTGCTCGGTCAATCCGTGTCGTGCTGTGAGGTGGTTTCTCTATTTATGGATATCCCGGGCGATCTCATTTCATCCCAGGTGATCCGAGGCTCTGCTAGTTCATTATAAAAGGGAGAAAAACGGTTATTTTGAAGACTTTTGTCAAATCTACACAAAAATATCCTAATCTCTCGAGGATTCCCTCTACCATTTCCTTCCAAACCTCACCCAAGGTGTCAAGGAGCTAATCCATCATCCTTGGAGAAGAATTGAAGATCCAAGGGGGTAGATCAAGATCAAAGTGCTCAATTAGGGGAAGAAATTCATCTAAACCTATCTCTTGTAATGTTTTGCTTTAAAATGGATATTGTAATGTTGAACGAGATAGGTATGGGATTCTAAAATTCCTTGGATGTTGATTTGGATTAAGGTGTGAGAAAATTAGGTTGAATTATGTATGTTTACTTTCCTATTTGAGATTCAATCGCACTAGAGCTTGTTCATAAGCACCTAGGTGTAGGTAATAGCTAATCTAGGTGTTAATTGAAACGAATATTGCAGCCAACACGCGGATAGGAGTGTCGCGAATAGTGTGCTTTCTTGTGTTCCTCGGTCCAATCCCTATGCGGAGGAAGGACATAGGATAATGATTTACGAGCTTTTAGGAGTTAATTAGGAGCCGATAACGTAGCGGTTTGAGGTTTCTAGTTTCATCTACGGTCAACTCGTCGTGATAGGGGGTTGGCTAGTGTAGGGTAATAGTCCATCCATCTAGGAATTAAATAGTTTGCACCATAATTCAACTCAATTGGATCGCACCGACATCCTTATCAACATCCGTTCTCTCTCCTTTGAGCATTTGTGAGACTTGTTCTACTATTTTGATTACGAAATTGAAAAATTGTTTTAAAATCTCAATTGATGAATAATGAGTTTGATTGTTGCTTTATTGTTACTTTAATTAGTTTAAATTTGAGCTTAGGAAAATAGAACAAAAACTCGGGGACTTGAATTTGCATAGCTATAAGAATCCTCACGATTAAACGGTATTCCTTTGGGCGAAGCGAGAAGATCCTTGGATTGATATTTTATTACTTGAAGAAGCATTACTTTTGAGTGATCAATTTTAGTGCCATCAGATGTTAAAAGACCTTTGGGCTCGAATACTTCCAAAGCTGAACAGAATGATCCGACTAGGTTAATGAATGAATCATCATCTCTACTGAAAACCTTAACTGATCAATCGACAGTCAAGAGGGCCTGTGATGCAATCGGTAATGCTGAGGCCACCATACAATCTCTCGAAGAGCATACAGATCAATAGGGAACTCAAGGAGATGAAGTCGTCAGACAGAATGAGGATACAACTGAAGGTTCCCAAAATGGCTAGAGAATTATTGAAGACCACTCTGCTAAAGACAACCAGGAGCAGACTACTGTAGACAGGAGTACTACTCTAGTGATACAAAGTCCAGCAATTGATATGCCAGAAGACAGTCGTTCAGCAGAAGACAACTCAACAAGGGTAGCAGATAGCATGGAAACCCATACAACTTGTTGATGTACCAGTTTCAGAGGAACCCATCGGACCAACCAGCAGTCAAATCATCCCTGTAGAAGAACTACAAAGACCCATATGGCTGCTTAGAGATCACCCTACTAAAGCGATTCTAGGATATATTGCTGATCCAATCCGAACAAGACATAGTGCACTGCTTGCCTGCTTTATATCACAGGAAGAGCCTACCAAAGTAGTGGACACGCTCAAATTAGCCGACTGGATCAAGGAACTATCAGAGTTCACAAGGAATCAAGTACGGGATATCGTCGATCGTCCAACACATCAATCAGTAATAGGAACTAAATGGGTATTCAAGAATAAGCGAGATGAAAATGGACTCGTCGTACGCAACAAAGCTAGATTAGTTGCTAAAGGATACACACAATGTGAAGGAATAGACTTCAACGAAACATTTGCTCCAGTAGCTCGCTTGGAAGCAATCAGATTATTCCTTGCATATGCTGCTCATCATGGGTTCATAGTATTTCAGATGGACGTCAAGAGTGCATTCCTTAATGGCGAATTAAAGGAGGAAGTCTATGTGGAACAACCTCCAGGTTTCGAATGTGGAAACAAGGTGTACAGACTAAGGAAAGCTCTCTACGGACTAAAGCAAGCCCCAAGAGCTTGGTATGAGACGTTCTCGCAGTTCTTGCTGAAGAATGGATTCAGGAAAGGAAAGACTGACAGGACATTATTCTTGATCAAAGATGCTGAAGACATTTTGCTTGTGCAAATCTATGTGGATGACATCATATTTGGATCAAGAAGTTTAAGTCTCTGCGAGAAGTTTGCTCAACTTATGCAAACTAACTTCCAAATGAGTATGATGGGAAAAATGTCATATTTCCTAGGTCTACAAGTCCAGCAATCCGGCGATGGGATTTTTATTCATCAGAAGAAGTATACAAGAGATCTCATCAGCAAATTTTGTCCAGAAAAGACAGACTCTGCGGATTCCCATGAGTACATCATGTCAGATATCAATGGATGAGGAAGGCAAATCCGTAGACCCCACAGCCTACAGAGGAATAATTGGTTCACTGCTATACTTGACTGCCAGCAAACCAGATATTTTGTATGTTGTAGGCGTATATGCCAGATATTAAGCAAATCCGAAGAAATCACACATGGAGTATGCACAAAGAATTGTTAGATATCTGAAGGGAACAAAATCTTTAGGAATTTGGTATCCTAGGGCAGAAGATCTCACACTTATAGGATACTCAAATTCAGATTTTCGGAGGTTGCAGAATTGACCGAAAAAACACGAGTGGAACATGCCAATTCCTAGGTCATAAGCAGATAAGCTGGTTCAGCAAGAAGCAACATTCCATAGCAACATCCACAACAGAAGCAAAATACGTAGTTGCTGCCAGTTGCTGCACACAAGTGCTATGGATCAAGCAACAACTTCAAGACTATGAAGTTAACACTGGTTGCGTTCCAATTTACTGCGATAACAACAGTGCGATGTGCATCAAGAAGAATCATGTTCACCACTCCAGAACGAAGCACATCGATATCCAACATCACTTTATTCTAGATCATGTTGAGAAAAAGGATATCTCAGTGGATTACATCAGAATAGAGGATTAGCTAGCAGACATATTCACCAAGCCTCTAGCAGAAAGCAGATTCAAAGAGCTTTGTTTTAAGCTCAGCTTATTGGAATTAGATGAGGTTACGGAAGAATGAGTCCCAGCTCTCATTCTGTTCTTGGATTATATTTATGGAATTCTATTGGTCTTCTCAAGGCGATGCGGAATAAGAGTGTGTTCTAGCTCACGCTCTTCATAAGAAAAATTCTATATATAAGGAGATTGTTGAGTCTCAGCTCTTAGCAATTCAATGGTCATGTACCGAAGGATATTGGTTCCAGCAGATTACAAGATTTCTGAGTCCCAACTCTTAGCAGAAAGACAAGGACTGTTGAATCAATACATATTTGAATCAATCCTGGGAAATCGAACAAATAAGGGAATAAATATCGAGATATTCAACCGACGTATCAAACGAGATCATCATCAATGACAGAGAGACGATACATATTCGCTATCATTACCGAAGATCTCATTCAAAGGCTCGAGAAGATTTAGTTTTGAGAATAGACGCCACATGGAAAGTAATTGCGAAATCGTCGATTCCTAAGGCAGACGAAGTGATTAGAAGATCATAATTTCTAGGGAGACTGCATCTATTTAAGGAGGGGTTCTCGCTCAAGATAGCCATACTCAAGATCCTTGAAACCCTAGATTTTCCTGAAACCCTGCTCGAAGACATCAGAAATGTTGTCCTTCACCATTTCACCAAAATACCTTCAAAATATGTTCGAGCAACGTGACTTGGAAGTCTCCAAATTGATAGGAAGAGTCGTAATCTTCACAGAGATGACATCTAAGAATATTCTCTCAATTCTTGGTTCACCATGGACGATGATTTTTCTCATATTAGAACCGAATGGAGATAGGTGGTCCATTCTGTCAGGCCATGACAGTTTTCTCGTTGGTGAGACAAAAACTTGTCAGGTGGGTCTGAGGATGGATAATCCTTAGTTACATGAATTGGGTAGCTCTTCTGCACTGTACTAATGTGGTACACGTAGATGAGTATACTTCACCTCTTTTTCTTCTCTTCTCCAAGGATTTCAAGAAGAAACCAAGGAAAGGAAGAGGAGATAGAGGAAAGGCTTGCGGGTGGAGGAGATGCAACTCTGTATCATCTACTTGGCACCCAAAGCTATGACAGCGTGCCCGTGATGCGGATGCTATCTTTTATGGGTACATTCGCATGGCACTGGACGCCGATTGGGGAATGCTGCAGACTAATGAACCGGTCTGTACAGATGGTGAGATCTGCTAGAATTGGACTTCTCAAATTCCTGGAAAGTCTGCAGATGAAGAAGGCTGTTGGAAAAGAGATGTCACCTAGGCAACAGGAAGATGATGAGTTGCCTATGGACATCTCGCCAAGATCCAACAAGACATTGTCATGGAAGCAAGGTGGCTTGCAGCAATGAGCTCAGGAAAAGACCAAGAAGGAGCAGATCTAGCTAAGGCGTTATTGTATCAGTCTGAAGATAAATTGATCATTGTAAACTTGTAGTATTATACTTTGCGAAGTGTAACTCTTGTAAATCAATGATATCAATAAATTGCTCATGTTGATGACAATGCTCTGTTGTCTCAATCAAATAACTGCCTAAATCAAATGCTAGATCATTACTCTCCTTGTGTACAGAAACCTATCAAAAAATTATATGATTTTCCATGAAAAGATTGAAAAATGAATAGGAAAATCAAATGATAGGAATTCTTAAAGGTCTTCCCAACCCCTGTCGGAAGCAGAGTACTTGAATGCTGAAAAGGAGATTTAATTCAAGCAAATTACTCTCTGCTAACTGCTGAGTCCAAGCTCTTAGCAGATTCCCGAAAGATACTGAGGTTGAGCTCTCAGTAAGCAGACTCTGGAACTAAAAAGTTCATTATAATCTAAAGAGTCTAGAAGAGCTGCTGAATCCAAGCTTTCAGCAGATATCTGGTGTTTACTGAGTTCAAGCTCTCAATTGGTTGATGACGATTGCTATTTTGGAATAGCAGACAAATCGAAAATAGTTTACTGAGTCCAAGCTCTCACTAAAGAGACTCTTTGCTCCCACATGGATAAAAAATTAGAAGAGTCTATTTTTTCTACTGAGTCCAAGCTCTTAGTAGAACCCTGAAAAATGTTGAGCATAAGCTCTCAGCAAAGTTCGATAGATTTCTTAAAGAAAAATTCAGAGAGAATGCTGAGTCCAAGCTCTCAGCAAACTATAAACATCTACTGAACAACAAACCTCGAAGAATAAATGCTGAGTCCAAGCTCTCAGCAAATCAGGTCTAGGAATAAGTAGTTCACCTCAAGTAAAGAAAGAATGATGAGTCCAAACTCTCAGCAAATTAGTTGATCTATGACATTCCATATTAAAGGGGTATAATCATATGCTGAGTCCCAGCTCTCAGCATAAGCCTTTCACATTTCAGAAATTCGAATGTTCAACCTATGCATCTTTGCATGTTGACCAACAAGCAAAAAGAAGATAATTAATTCAAATATATCTCGAAAGGCGGGATTATCTAATGATGAAGAAACTGCAGAAGAGATCCAACTGCTCACAGTAAAAGCTAGTTAAAGAGGGATCGCATAAAAGAAATTTGGTTTGGGAATTCTTACCCTAATACTCCCATACCTTCTGTTTTGAAATTCTTCTGCTCTACACTTTTTGAAGCTTTCAGAAGAATACATCAATGACGGAATCTTCAAACCGCACTAGTCCCCCTACTGAGTCATCCGGAAACACCAACATGTTTGAAGAACCAGAACAGTTCCAACCAACCTTGACAGGCATCTACCAGACAAAAGACATTAATGAGTCAATTCCATACTATCGACTAATCGCCATTATTTATGGAAAATTGCCTGGTGATCTTACCAATGATCAGAAAAGGCTACTCAAGTCAAGAAGGACAAGATACTGTAAGAGCCACTATTTCGAAAGCACTGGTGTGAGAATCTCATAGGTAAACTCGACCGAGAGAACCTGCTGAGATACTTATTTGCAGAACCGAAGAAGTTTCATCCACACATAGTCGCATTATTCTTTGTGTGTGCAGTTGTTGGTAAATATGAAAAATTCTTTACCACGAGTGTTTTGGGTATCAAGATCGTGGTAAGCCCAGAAGTCCTGGAGGAGAAGTATGGACTTTGCAATGATGGTGAAGATGTAGCCAACTACAAGATCAACGATGAAGCTAAGATGAAGAAGAGATGGTTGAGATGGAAGTCGGATTCATACACCGATTCATGGAAAGTAGCAGCACCACTGAAATCTCTCGCAGATCTGATGAGAAGTTTAGCACAGGTTGTCATAAGGATGCTAGTGGGCGAAGTTGGCTCACTCTCTGAGTTAAGTGCTAAAAATTTTGTTGTTATGATGGCAATTGAGGATCAAGTTCGTGGAAATTGGGCGAAGTTCATCTACACCAAATGGCTATTGCATGTCTACAAGAACAAGAGTGTGAAGAAGGATCACACGTTCACTCAAGATGTAGGCTTTGGATTGAAGATAAGCCACTTTCTGGAAGGGATCGTACCAGAAGGAAAACGCTGCCGCGGTGAGGACTTGATCTACTTTGACTACATACTGCTAACCAGAAAACAACAACCGCCAAAGAATTATAGGGAATCATTGATACCGAAGGGAAAGAGCAATGTCAACCAAAAATAGGCATGCTCTGATGAAGAAGAACAGTACCAAGGCCATATCGTTATGCCTACTGTTGCTCCACTTACCGTCGAAGAAGTTGAAGAAGAACGGCGCAAAGCAGAACAGGATGCCCTGTTTACTGAACTTGAAAGATTGGTCGGCATACCATCACAAGTAGCTGGTCAATCCTCTGGTCAAACTATTGTCAAGAGGAGACACACACAGAGGAGTCCTCAACAGAAAGAAAGGAAAACCAGTGAGTGATGACGAGAAAGCCAAGAAAAGGAGCATGCAAAGAAGATCTTCATGAGACACTCTCTAGATCAAAGTACCTGAGGTAGATACTTCTCTACCATCTTCACATGTCGTCAAGGACATGGCGACAGAATCCACAGATACCACTGCAAAGCGAAGGCTTGAATTTTCCGATGAGGGAGAATCTCGGAAGAAATGGCAACAAAAAAAGCGCTCCAGAGGGCACAAGAGCAAAAGGACTATGCTAAGTTCCGACTTCAAATGACACTTGAAGAAAGAGATTCACGATATGAAGAAGTCATGGCAAGTTATGCAGAGCGCAATACCAGGATTCAAGCTGGAGAACAGACCGATCGCATCACTCGAAAAGATGTTGAGAAAACGCAAGCCGAGAAAGGAAAAAGTAAGGTCACGTTCGCTGAAGATGTGGAAACAATTGTTGATCTTGAGCGAAGACAATTGAAAGAAGTTTTAAAGGAATCAAGAAGATTGCAGACTCCAGGACAAGGAGAAAGGAGTTGTGATGCAACACAATTTCAGCCCGCCACCGATCAAGGGGGAAACATAAGTGCTGAAGAAATTTCTGAAAGAAGTTTGATGCAGGCTGCTGAAGAAGAAGGTAGCAGTCCTGCTGTTGAAAAGGAAAGTGAAACGGAACAATTGGCTGCGCAAGGAGGAAGCCAAATTGTTACAATCTTGGCAGAAGCAGATCTGGAAACGACGTCAGACTAGATTCCACCTAATGACTCAGGAAATTAGGAAGCAGAGAATATGAATGCTAATTCAGAGATAGTCGTACCATAACACGTTCAGCAGACCACCACAACCACTGAAGGAACAGATGTTGAGGGCCTCACTACTGAAGCAACCTCGCTGAGTGTTGAAATGCGAGCATGACAACAAGAAGAGCTCACAGTAAGTGTGCAAGCTCGGAATGATCAATATCTACGTCAAATGGGTACTGAACCTTCTACCGTTCCTGGGTGGAATATAGAGGCAGATACCACAAGTGTGCTCAAACGAACCATAGAATCCATCTGGCAACGACGCATTTCGGTTCCCAACTATCCCGAAGTTTTAAGTATATCCTTCAGTGATCTTCTTAGCTCTCATGATGTAGAAGATGCAGGAACTATCACAGATGGAGAATCCATAATCCGAGAAGAAACTCTATGAGTGCCCATGGAAGGACCACCCGACAGGAACTACAAAGCAAAGCGGATTGCGAAGTGGTGTCCTCCTATCACAGCAAGAGATGAGGAGAACAAGCATCTCATCTACTGGGCACGAGACATAAGCATGTTCATTGAAAATCAGGCTGCCGCAGAAGTCAAGGACTCATATCCTGCTGAACTCCAAGGGGAGTCATCCAATCAAGACTGGTTGAGAACAGAGTTCAAGAGATGGCGATTCTTTGATTATGCCACTCATGAATTACATTATGAGGACCGCTCAATAATGATGGCAAGGATGGGTCTTAACTACCAGTGCATTAATACATGATTTATGAATAAACTCACTAATTTTTATTTTTACTTTGATATCTTATTCAAAGCATATCTTATAGGGATTTCATTTTAAAGATAATTAAGTTATCTTTAATTTGATATATGATACATGAAAAAATAATTTAAATTGAATGAATTATGATTATTTAAAATTTTACAAAATCCAAGAGGAGAGAGAATAAAGAGAAAATAATTAACGTATTATGAATAAAGATAATTATGAGATGTGGTCCCATAATATTAGGTAAGTCAAATCTAATATCTATCCAAAAATGACTAAAATACCCATATAATAAAATCTAAATCTTAATTTTAAATTTCATCCTAACCATCCAATTTAGAAATAAATGGCTTAGATCCATTTTCTTCTCCCATATAATATGGGTACTTGTCACTTTAACACACTCATATATATATTAGGGGCGGCAATCTCTAACCCGACACGAACCCAACACGAAAAAAATGGGTTGGGTCAACCCATATAATTTTTGGATCAGTTTCGGGTCAACCCGTCCAACCCATTTAATTTTCGGGTTGGGTTCGGGTCAATCTCGGGTTGACCCGCGAACCCATTTGACCCATCAATAATATTTATTATTATTATTATTTATGAAATATAATTACATAAAAATTTAATAAATAAAATATAGCGTAAAACCAAATTTTTTAAATAATTATCACAATTTATTAATTTTTAAATTAATTAACACATTCTTTAAAATTTTAAAATAATTAAACAGGTCATTTCGGGTTAGTTTCGGGTAGACCCGAAAATAAACAAGTTGGGTTCGGGTTGAAATTTCTGACCCGCGAAAATATTCGGGTCGGATTCGGGTTGGCGTGTCACTTGTTATTATCAGGTCACAACCCGACCCGCCAACCCGAACCCAACCCATTTGCCACCCCTAATATATATATATATGGATGCATTATATGGTTACACATACGCCCTATGTTATATGAGGCCAAAATACAACTACTAGATCTGAATCTGGATGATTTAGAATTTTAATTTTAAAAATTAAAATTTTTAGCGCATTATTTAGTTCAACATGCTACATTATTTGGGTATAATAGTAATTTTGATACCCATAATTTTAATTACGTGAAACATAAAGTGCATATCTCAAATTTATATTTTTCTCTCTCCTCTAAAGTTTTTATAAAACTTTAAATAATCATAATTCACTCAATTTAAAAAAAAATTCACGTATTATATATTAAATTAAAGAAAATTTAATTATCTTTCAAATGAAATCTCTATTACATATGTTCGAAATAATATAGTCATAGTAAAACTAAATAATATACTTCATCCGTCCCAATTTATTAGTCTCACTTTTCTTTTCGGTCTGTCCCATTTATTAGTCTCATTTTCTAAAATGGTAAACTTTTTCACTCTCACTAATAAAATATTAATTCCACTACACTCACAAGCATTCCTTACTGTGTCATTTCACTTTGGGACTATTAATTTGGGACGGATGGAGTAATAGTTAAAACAAAATAATGTAACATAATACAGAGGATAATGTAATGATATATTTAAAAGTACTGTATCATTTTTATGTTCTTAATGGTACATTACATGTGGTATTATTAGTACATTATCTGTTCATTGAATGGTACATCATGGAATGTGTTGCATATTTTTGTCTCAATTCTTCTGATCCTTAATACACATACATGATGTGTGAGGGATAATAGACAAATTGGAACATTATTTAAGTTTTGAGTATTACATTATCTACGACAAATATGTTGCATTATTTATTTACGCTTTCAATATTATACTAAAGTCTGGAGTCATATTTAAACAATAAAATATAATACGCTATAAACGATAATGTAGTAGATAAATAATAAATAATGTATCAACTATTATATAAATAATGTAACATCTACATGGTTAAACACTGCAACTCAAAATGAAGGATGTATCATCAAACTTCCATAGATAACTTCTCTTGTAATTGTTATATATCGACTCTGTACATAAACAAACACTGAAGTTAACACAAAAAAAAAACCACAAATCACGTGCATCCATAATTATTACATAAAGCATAAACAAAGTTCATAAATACAAAAAAATTATTTAACTAAATCAATAACACATAAAAGAACTTTTATTGTGTGCATCCATGGCTATTAAATAACTGATGAAGAACCGTGAAGAGTATCAGTGCGTGAAAACGATCGAACGGTATTAAACAAGCATTTTTCAAATTACCGAATAAGAACTGTGAAAAACTTCTCATGAAAAAATAATAACGTGATTCAAAAAAAATGATATGGAAGAAAGTAGTAATTTGAGAAAATGAGGAATGATTATTATGGAAGTAAATAATTAATTGAGGAAAAACGGGATACACAAGCTAAAATTGTAATTGCTAATAATATAATTACTAAATTACCTATAATAATAATAATTAATAAGGAAACTAAAAGTTAATAGTCTATAATTCAAGTTTAAATCTGGAGCACATGATCATATAAACAAAAGATTGAGATTTGGTCTCATATAACATTTGAGATATGGGTGACATATGATCACCACTCTATATATATATATATGTGTGTGTGTATGTGTGTGTGTGTGTTGTGTTCATTCCTGAACTCAATACCTTAAATGAACTATGACTTATGATCTAATCATTAATTGTATTGATCTGATGGTTATATTAATGACACGTGGCAATCAATTTATTTTTAAATTAATTTGAAAGGGTGTTTAAGGAAATGAATATTGTTATAGTTTTTAGTAGATTTGATATTTAAAGTAGTTACCTAATTTCATGGGATATGGGATATTATTATTAAAGGTAGATTTGTTTATTCTTTGTTATTCAATATTATCGTACATCAGTTTCTCCAAGTTTTTCATTGTCTCTCTTCTTTCTCTTCTCACCACTGAAGTATGGTTCTCCAAGGCTGAACATGGTTCTCCAAGTTTTCCATTTTCTCTCTTCTTTCTCTTCTCATGGCTGAAGCATGGACAACAGCGACAGTAAGCCTTCATTTTCTACAGACACCAACACCCTAACGTCGCCCCCAAGAGCCAATCGCATCACATGGTCTATGTACTCTTCCGCTTCCGCCGTGCGAGGTAGAACCCTAGTAAGACGCAACCCTCATATGAAAGAGAATGAGTCCGATTGATTTATTATATTTAGCATTATTCTGTATAGTTTATATCATTAAAAAGTCATGAAAGGATCATTACTACGTTATTTATTGTTCATTACACGATTATGTGAATCAAGTTTTAATGTTTAATACATGTAATTTTATATATTCAGTATCCTACATTCGTGTTTATGACAATGTTATGATGAATTCTCAATTATAATTTAGTTTTGATCCTTTAATTTGTTATGTAACGTTCTATATGGTTTATTCAATTTTTTTTTGTTGTTAATGTATTTGATGTATTATCATTACAACATGTCGTTTACATCATTATAACATATATTTACTTCATTATTGCGTGCGTATATTATCATTTATTACACGAATATATGAATACAAAATTATACTCAATTTGACTTTACATAATTTTTATATTTACCATATACATCATTACAATACACAATATTTAATTCATTATTAATTGCATTATGGATCATTGCACAATTATGTGAATACAAAAAATAAAAATCTGCTGCAAAATGTAGTTGTAAAATTTAATATGAAATTACGATCCTAAAAATATGAAATATGTAATTTTTTTCGAAATTGGTTGATGTGAAAATATTAATTTTTGTAGTTGTTTTCATAATGATATAAAATCCCTAAAAATCAGGATTTTATTTGGAAAATATAGACACATACTACCCAAATTACCTTCATGACCTTATAATGATGATTTAATCAATAAACAATGATCAGATGTGAAAGTTAATCTATACCATTAAATCTATTATTTATTGGGTAAGATTTGGTCTTAGTTCATTCACATAGAGGGGTTCAGGCTAGAATGCACCTTTATATATATATATATATAGAAAGAGAGAGAGAGTTGTGTTCATTCCAGAACTATATACCATGAATGAACTATGACCATATACCTAACTGTCCATTTTATAAATCAAATGGCTGTAATTTTGATATGTGGATTAGAATAATTATTTTTAATTTAGATTAAGGCGTTTTAGGTAAAGATTAAATAGACAGTTGTATTAGATTCAAATTAATATGGAAGTTCTGAAATTCAAGGCCATTAAATAGTAATGAAATATAATATTCATTACGATTCCTCCATTTCTATTTCTCTCTGCAACTCTTCTCCACAATGTCTCCCTGCCGTAAATTTCTCCATTTCAATTCCTATGGAACGGCCACCACACCTAGTTTCCTCCCTCGTTCACAGCCTCACCACCATGACGCCATCGTCTCCTCCTCCGATATCGCTGTGCTATCCACACCTGCTCCGCCCTCGCTCATTGAGAAACCATCAGTTGCCTTTGAAGATCCATCTCGAGACGCCGCTGCCTCCGACTTCTTCCTTATAACACTCTTATTCACTTTTATTCGGTTTTGGATCTGACTTCTTTGTTGGGTTTTTTTCTTTTGCTTTATCGAATTTTTTGTACAACCTTTGTTTCTGTTCAATGAAATTGTGTATATTGGTTGTGATTTACCTTCTGAAATATGCTACATTTGATACGTACAATGATCACAAATACAATTAAATAATGAACACATTTCACCGTAACAATGATACTTATTTCCTTTTCTTAGGGTTTCTGCGAATTTTCAATAATATGAAATTTTCAATTTAAACTGAAATAATGCTACATTTAAATACGTACAATGATCACAAATATAGTTAAACAATGGACATATTTCACCATAACAATGATATTTTAATAAATTAAGCAAATTTCACAGCCATAGTCGTTGTTTTTTCTTCCGACGGGTAACTGGAATTTGAATTAATGATATCCTCTAATCAAATCTTTCACGTAATTAGTTTTCATTATTAAGATGGTTACCATTAATACATGTGACAAACACCGTAAAATCAGTGTGCAAATATTTTAAAAATTTTAGTTTTGTTTAATTTTGTCATTTTTACCCTTTCAATGATACTGTTTTTCATGAACAAT